>CM021103.1:577435009-577614704 GCA_007115665.2 Sequoiadendron giganteum
ACTTTAGTTGTTGATTTGGTTGCATGATGTAATGTGCATGAGTTTCATGCTATGGTTTGGCTTCATGATATGATGTTGATTTCATGTGGCAGGGAGTTATTCATAGATTTTTGATATCAGACAAGGTGCTAGATTTCATGTGGTTGGTGGTATTATCTCAGGTTGTCATTGAAGGGAAATTGTTGGCATATGGCATGACTGGCATATATTGAGTATGGTGAATTGGCCTTTAATGTTGATCATCTTAATATGATGATGGTTCCACAAGTGTGATTGAGTTTCATTCTCTCAAGTGTTATATAAGGTGATTGGTGTATGTTGATGTCATCAGGAGCTTGCACTTGATGTTTAATTTTCATCATAGCAGAGGTGTCAAAGTTGGATGTCAGGGGCAAAAAAATAGTGACAATTGTTTTTTTAGAGTTTGTATATGCAATATGGGATTAAGAATTAGGTTTTTGTATTTTTAAATACCTAAAACCTAAAAAACCCTAATTGTTTAAAGTCTTAAAACCTTATTATAAACTATGACTTTTGATGGAGAGAACTTTACTTATGTTTTGATGATGACTTCTTATCACAAGTGAAGTCACTTAAAATGACCTCTTAGAGGGTAATTAAAACATTCAAATACCGGCCCCAACTCCTAGTGGTTACCAGTTCTCATGGTGACATTCTTTAAGTTGAATAGGAGGGTTTTAATCAACGGTTCTAATGAGCACACAAAGGAGAAGATCGATGGGTGTTATTCAAATGAATTTCAAATGGCAACGGTCATACTGCATGGTTAAAATTTGATGGGAAATTGGATGATGGTAGCACAAACTATCTTTATTCAACTCTAGAACAAACCAAGTGGGCTAGGAAAATTGATAAAAGGGTCTATGAGATGTTTTTGGTTTGGTTGGTTTGATGTTTGAATACATCTCTGTGATGCCTATGAGACAATGCATATAATGGTCTTATTTTGAATAGGTTTTGGATGTGGGTTTAAATTAGTAGTGTGGATGTAATCTCAATTTGCACAAGGTCTGATATATAATGACTTTATTAGCAGAGTGACTTTGTGTGGTTATTGGCAGTGTTTACAAGAGTGGTCTGTAGAAGAAGAAGTCTTTTGTGTTGATAAGCATTTCAAGTTATTCAGAGGTATATCTACATAATGATATGAAAAATTCTCATAACTTGAATATGTTTTATGTGTGGTAGGGGATTAAACTTGAAGTGTAATTTCAATGTGTAAAAGAATGGCTCAAATTGTGATGTTGAAGGAGTTATGTTGAACTGTTGATATGTGAATGGTTCTGATAGTAAGTTTACACAAGAGATGATTGTGTGTTTTTTTTTGCAGGAGGAAACCTTGGAGTCTTTGGTTGATGTGTTAAGTTTTCACTCAAAAGTAGTATTTAATATATGTAAAAGAAGATGCAGAATTAAGATGTGTGGTGAGTTTAATGCATTGTAGTGAAATAGAGAAACCCTATGTACTCTTTATGTTTTTCTAGAGTGATGCATGTTTTCCAATGAGGCAGTTGTGTTTTCCAATGAGGCATGTTTTGTAGCCAATGAGGCTTATGTTGCTAGTGAGGTATTTTGTAGCTATTGGGGATTTTCCAGTGAGGCATAAAAAGTAGCCAGTGAGGCTCTGTAATTAGTAGGAATTTTTTAAGACAGTGAGGCATTTTCTTGAGTGGTTTTTTATTCCTATGAGGGTTTTCCACTCATAAATCACTATGTTATGGTTTCTTATTATCCATGGTCTTTTTGATCTCATTCCACTCATAATATTGGTTTTTGATGTTTTTAGTTTGTGTGATCTGAATATGTTCTTTACCATTCAAAGTTTGAAAGCTTTACATGCATTTGACTTTACCTGGAGAATGAACAATACTAAAATCTGCATTCCATATATTCATAGTTGTGAAAGAGTGTTTAAATGAAGTTTAAATTTTTCATACCACTAATTCACCCCCCCACCTCTCAGTGGTATTGTACTCCAACACCTTTTACACTATATACTTGGGGGAAAATATTATCCATGCTATCCTACCTATTTCATCCTATCCACATATTCCCATCCTTGTACCTTATCCATCATCCTATCAAATCCATCTTCCCTCTTCCACCTTTGATCTTGGCAAGGCTAAGGATCTTCGCAATCATCAAGTATCCTATCTACCTCACCTTATCCACATATTCCATCCCATATACCTTACCACATCCCTCATCCTACCTCCCCCCATCCTATCCAATTCATCCCCCATTTTTACTTTTAATCTCAATAATGCTAGGGGAAAATATACATGCACCATCCATGATATCTTATATACGATATCCTATCCATATCCTCTATCCCTTTTCCATCCATTTCATCCATCTTTCTCTTTTCCAATATCTTGTCTCGATAATACTAGAGATAAAATATACATGCATTCTTAGGTCAATGCAAGCCTGGTGTGGGAGCACCTCAAGTCTCATTATATTGCAATGTTTTAGAGTTAGCATTTCGTGGGACCATGTTAAATAGTTAGGTATTTAAATTTGCAAATGATAGCTTCATGTAAAGAGTAAAATCAAGTTGTAACCGAATGTAGGGGAACGGTTCGAATGTAGAGGAACGGTTTATTTAACCATCCTCGAATCTCTATTAAAGAAAAAAACATGTAACTGAATGGGAGATAGAGAGGGAATAGAGGGCAACTACGAAAAATAGATAGGGGGAGAGTACTGGGAGGAGAAGAAATCGGGCTCTATGGCCTTCGACCAAAGAGCTAGTTAATGTATAAATGTTTCTGCAGTATTAAAATTTGAATGTGTTTTTTTTTAAGTTTATGTTTCATGTCGGGTTGTATTACTCTCTATCTTTCTAGGTGTATTGGTTTGTAATTGTGAATGTAGTTTGGTTTGGAGGCAACGTTCGTGATGGACTGTGTTAGGATAACCATTGTTGGTTGCAATCTCGGTCTTTTGACAGTCGTTGGAGTGACCGAGGAAGATATGCCTACTAGACCGATTGTTATCAAGCATCAACTCTGGAGTGACCGAGGAGCAGTGTGTTCGGCCTTTGCACAGCGGGAAGGTGGCGGAAAAAGTTTCGAGGAGAACGATGGTGGAGGCTATCCACATTCATGCTCGGGTTACGACCCTTGGGGTGATGGTAGTCGACCATTCTGTGTTGTGAAGACCCGCAAGGTACAAGGAAGTAATGAATAGGAACGACTATGGAGGAAGGACAATTAATATGTGCTAAATGGAGGAAAGTGTCTTGTTCAGGAGTGATCAGTAGCTATCAGGAGCGGTCCATATGGTGGGTATCTCCATGTATCTGTGAAGACCGCATGATATGTAGCTTGTGAAGATAACAGTAGTTGTCCAGAATAGTTTTTTTTTGGTGAGAATTGTGTGATAAGGCACGATGCTGCAGGAAGTTTGATATTAGTTTCAGTTATACCGCATCAGAATGGTATCAGAGCTCAGGAGGTTCTGAGTGTGTAGAAGGCAATCTACACCAGGCAGTAGTGTGGGTTCTTGGTTGCACGTTGATCCATCCAAGCTGCAGGAAGGACGCTATGAAGATCTCAAGTTTGGGTCTTCATATTGTCTCCGCCACTATGCAGCTGGGTAGAAGGTGCATTGAGAGCAACCACTCAGAGAAGGGTGGGAAGTATCTTCTAGAATCGTGTGTGGGTGAGATGGCAGTACGGTGGTGGTGTGAAGTAGCAGCATGATGAGAGGAGGACAACAACCAGCATACACTCCATTGATGGGAGTCATGTGATGACAACAGAGGAAGCAGCAAACACCTTGATTTGGTGATGAAGACACAAAGGCAAACATTTGAATTGCAGCAATCTCAACTCGACATTTCCATGGGACTTGGAAATCTGTTCAGTCTGAGAGTATGGTGCGGGAGCACCTCAAGTCTCATTATATTGCAATGTTTTAGAGTTAGCATTTCGTGGGACCATGTTAAATGGTTAGGTATTTAAATTTGTAAATGATAGCTTCATGTAAAAAGTAAAATCAAGTTGTAATCGAATGTAGGGGAACAGTTCGAATGTAGAGGAACGGTTTATTTAACCACCCTCGAATCTCTATTAAAGAAAAAAACATGTAACCGAATGGGAGATAGAGAGGGAATAGAGGAAAACTATGAGAAACAGACAGGGGGAGAGTAACGGGAGGAGAAGAAATTGGGCTCTCTGGCCGAAATGTATAAATGTTTCTGCAGTATTAAAATTTGAATGTGTTTTTTTTTAAGTTTTTGTTTCCTGTCGGGTTGTATTACTCTCTATCTTTCTCGATGTATTGGTTTGTAATTGTGAATGTAGTTTGGTTCGGAGGCAACGTTCTTGATGGACTGTGTTAGGATAACCATTGTTGGTTGCAGTCTCGGTCTTCTGACAGTCGCTGGAGTGACCAAGGAAGATATGCCTACTGGACCAATTGTTATCAAGCATCAACTTTGGAGTGACCGAGGAGCAGTGTGTTCGGCCTTTGCGCAGTGGGAAGGTGGCAGAAAAAGTTTCGAGGAGAACGATGGTGGAGGCTATCCACATTCATGCTCGAGTTACAACCCTTGGGGTGATGGTAGTCGACCATTCTATGTTGTGAAGACCCCCAAGGTACAAGGAAGTAATGAATAGGAATGACTGTGGAGGAGGGACAGTCAATATGTGTCGAATGGAGGAAAGTATCTTGTTCAGGAGCGATCAGTAGCTATCAGGAGCGGTCCGTATGGTGGATATCTCCATGTATCTGTGAAGACCGCATGATATGCAGCTTGTGAAGATAACAGTAGTTGTCTAGAATAGTTTGTTTTTGGTGAGAAATGTGTGATAAGGCACGATGCTGCAGGAAGTTTGATATTAGTTTCAGTTATACCGCATCAAAGCCTTACTTCATCCACCATCCATATCCCTTATGTCCTATCATTCCATCTCATGCATCTTTTTCCATCATCTTCCATCTATGATTTCACTACCTCTAGTTTGGGGCATCTTTCTCCTTTGCAACATAGTCCTTGGAGACCTCTCTTCCTATCCTCTTATTTTTTATCACCTTTCATCCATCCACTTAAACTCCCTATCTCCTATCCAACCAATCCCCCTATCCTTCCATCCTTTTATCATGCCTTGGGTTTCCATTTTCATTGGTTCCTATTCATTCCTCTATCCAAACCCTCCATCCAATCTATCTATCCTTCTAATATAAGCATTCCTAGTCTAATTCAAGTTTTGGGATGAACAGTTGGTTCATTTCATTGTTGCTTCACTCGTTTTATTATGTGGTGTTGACCTAAGGGTTTTGGGGTCATGTGGAATTGAATTGAGTATGGAGAGGAATCATAGGAATATCTTTAGGTCATGTTGAACTATTTTGGTGAAAAACATGCTTTGGTTACTTCTACAAGGTATGTATGATGGAGTTTTGAGTCGATAGGTTATGAGGTTACACATTTCATCTAATTAGGCTGATCTAATTGATGATATGATTGTTTGCAGAATATATACATATATAGAAGGTAAATTCAGCGCGTGTGAAGCATGAGAGATAAGAGATGTGAAGAGACGTGTGTAGTAAAGTGTGAAATGTGATAGTGGTAATCTTGTGACAGTGAGGAATGAAGTGTGTAAAGTTAGTTTTCTAAGCCTAACTTGAATTGTATCTTCAACAAATAGCAAATGCATTGTAAGAAGTTTAATTTTTAGTATTGAGCCATCATTTTGTGTATCTTTTGTAATTATAGAAGAAGTGATCTTCCTTGGGTAGTGAGCCCTCCTATTTTCTGAACACTAAGTCCTCCAGATAGTGAGCCCTTCAGGCAGTGAGCCTCTTGTAATATATTGTAATCGGTTAATATATTGTGAGCTAATCCTCATCGTGGTTTTTCCCTTTCAACGGTTTTCCATGTAAATCTGGAATTCTTGTGATGATTGTTGTGGTGCTTGCTTCTACTGTTTCTTTCCATTTCTGCAAGTTTAATAAGATGATTTTCAATGCACTTTTAAGTCAATGAATTTTGGGGAATATTGATTCACCCCCTCTTAGTATTTCCAGTGTTCAACAATTGGTATCAGAGCAAGGTTCCTTCAATTTTCTTAATAGATGAGGTAGATCTTGGAGGTTGAACACATGGAGACTAGGAGGTATCCTATCCCTCTGGAAGAAATTATTATGGAAGAATTTATCGAAGAAGATTGTGAAGTTGATATGGAAGGAGAACTCAAATTTTCTCTTAATGACCTGGATAAAGCAAAGTATGAGAATAGAGATCTAAAGGAACTCTTGAGGAAGTAGATGAGTGTATCAAGAAGCTAAGGAATCAAGTCAAGAAAGTTAAATAGCAACTCAAGGAAAGAAATGAGCAACTCAAACAATCAAATGAGAAAACCACCAATCTAAAAGAGCAAGTTGAAGAAGGAAAAAGAGTTGAAGACTAATTGAATGCCAAATTGAAAGACAAGTATACAAAATTCTCAAAACTTGAAGAAGAGATTGTGTCTCTGAAGAAAGATTTGGAGAAAGAAAAGATTCAAGAGAAAAAAGTCAATAAGAGCTCCACCATGCTCGATGATATGCTTGCTAGTCAAAAAGCTTCTAAGGACAAAGAAGGATCAGGGTTTGAAAAGGGAGAAAGCTCAAAGGAAAATAAAACTCCAAACAATGTTGAAAAGGAGAATAATAAACAAAGGAAGACTGAAGATAAGAAGATCAATGTCGAACATATCTAGAACCAAAAGAAAGATTTCAAGAGACCTCCTATCAGACAACCAAATGCACAAAGATTTGGTAATAAGGCTAGTGAATGCAAAAGATAGATGATGAATGGTTACAATAATGGTATGGTGACTCAATCATTCCTTGGTTACTGCTACTCAGGCAATGTGTTTGGGCATAAGGCTTCTAAATGAAAATCTAAAATGGAAAGAAGTAAGTTTTCTTTGCAACAAAGTGTCACATGCTATAAATGCAAAAAAACTAGGACACATAGCTAAGTTTTGTAGAGTAAAGAATGTGAAACCCTCTATTCCATAAAAGAAGATTGATTAGGTTGAGCTAAAGAAGGAGATGAACAAGATCTAAAAGAAAAGGAAGAGAATAATATGAAGAATGAATATGTACCAAATTACGGTGCAGATGTTTCCTCTATAAACTAGATAGAAAGCTTTGGCTCAGGGGAAGATTTAACAAAAAAAATTATAAACCGTTGTCAAAGATGAGATGTTGATGTCTTCAACATATTGGTGTATGTATAGGTTGGTTGGCTTGATCCATTGGTGAAATATCTGGTGAGAAATCTCTTGGTGTTGAGACTTGTGGAATGTTTGGGAATCTCTGGAATGATATAGTGAAGGCTTGTCAATATTTGATCTAACTTTTCACTACTACAGTTAATGTGCTCTTTAGGTCATAAATAAAGTGTTTATATTTTATTTTGCACATTCTAAAAGGAATTTGTGTTCGAGAATTTGAAGAGGAGAGCAGATAAAATAAGATCTGAAGTGTTGAATGAAAACCTATCAAAAAATTTCCATGAGGCATTTATAATTTCTTGCAAACCCTAGCTCAGAGAAGTTCATAATGTTTACTCCCCGAGTTATTGATGTGCTTGAGAGGCTGAGGCCTAATTTAAGAAGCATCCATACAAATCAATGGAAATAGATAAAGAAGGGATGTTCTCTAGGGTTCCTTCAAATGTGATGCATGCAGACGATGTGTGAATTTACATTCATTCGAAGATGGATGAATATGATCACTAGAAACTAGAGGAGTTTGGGAAAAAAGTGCTAACTAGAGATGTTTTTGAGTTAAAGCCAGAGTATGCTAGCTTGACAGAGAAAAAGTTGGATGTGTGGACAAAAAATTTTAATTTTTGTTTTGAGGATGAATGGGTGAAGTATGTTCTAAGTAGAATTCATGTGGTTGGACATGCCGCATATGATAACCAAAGAGGAAATTAGGGTTGTTATTGGTTTAAGCTCCACAAGACCTGTCCCAATAGTGAAGGTGGTAAAGAATGAAGTGGTGATGAAGCTTACCAGAGCCAAATTTGATAAGTGTTCCCTAACAATGGATGAAATTGAAGATCCAACAACCAAATATGCTACAATGATGATTGGTTACAAGATATTTCACACAAACAAAGAGAATTTTGTCACTGCCACCACAATGCACACAACTTATCAAATGGTGAAAGAAGGCAAAGACTTTGATCTTTGTGATATTTTGCAATTACAGTTGTTGGAAAACTTACAGAAGACAAAGGAGTCAAAATACCCTTTTGAATATGTTACTCTTATCATTTTCTTAATATTTTACTTTCTCAATGAGTTGCCCAGAGTGAAGAATGTTGTATGGCAAGATAATATTCATATAGTTCAAATTAGAGATCATTTGAGGATATTTATTCATAAAAATTATTGTGATTCAATGTTGTGGGGATTATTTAAACCTTTTCAAGCTTGGATGCAAGAGACAAAAAGGATTCCAATTAAAGTTGTGGATAAGTATAAGAATGAATTAACATTTATGGTTAGCATAGATTACTGCTACATGGAAGTAATTGAACCCAAAATTGTTTGGGTTCCTATTGGTTAACAGATTTGTCATTTTAAAAATAAACATAAATTGACTCTATTTTTTCCAATAAGAGGACAAAAACTATCAACAAGAGTTGGAGAGATCACCATTGCATTAGTGATCTTCCTCTTAATTTTAATTGAGGTACAACTCCCTCTTCTAAAACAATTTGGTTTTTTGAAATATAAGGAAATGGGATGTGCTTTTAACTAGAAAGAAGGAAAGGAAAACTAAAATATACCTATAGCCATGAAAATAGATGTGCTAAGAAATGCTTCTAAACTATTAACAGTGTTGAAATGAAGATTGGAAAACAATTAATATCATAGCTCACAAACCGGATTATTAAGAGCTTGTTGACTCGAATCACTTGCAACTTAACATTCACTATAAATAAATAGATAAAATACCACTAAACAACACATCCTCAAAGGGAAGGAATATTCAAATGTTCATCCAATCTCACAGAGTTATACATAAACATTAACATTCTATTCACAAATCCATTACACACAGACAACAAACATTCACAACAAAATATCAAACTATAAAATTTGATCCATTGACTATGATAAATACTCGTTCATGCATCACAGTGCAAGGGGGATCAAAAAATTTGGACCCTTGCAATGTAAAAAGTATACATATTTAAAACATCTTAACCTAATGGTCTGAATTTATTGAAAATAAAACTGAGTCTTGGAAAGAATGGTAACTGTTGCTTCATCGAATAAATTATTAGCCGAAAAAACTAATGATTCCTTCATGATTATAACAATATAGTCATTAATGACTATTTTAAGGAGTGGTTATGATTGCATTGCAATCTTCAATTGATAGGACAAGAAAAATGAACCATTACCTACTATGAGTTGGCCCCATCACACATACTCGTGCGAAAAACCTGCCACTTCTCATTCCTAGTGGTCGTTTGTGTTCCACCTAAGATCACTTTCGTGCAAGTTCTTTAAATGCAAAAGATCTCATCAATCAATCTTAATAAATTTCTATCACATCACATTGTTGAGTTCTTTAAGCTCTTGACACTTTGAATGCACTTTAGGCATTAATTATCCTTCAATGAATTCTGATAACTTTCCTTTTCTATTCTATCAATCAACTACCTCATTTCTCATTTGCACAATATTAATTTCAGCTTCTAGTATGTTGAGCACATCGAGTGATGGAGATTAGGAGTGATTTACTTATTATTGAGGGAGTTGAGTGTAGTACCATCTGCAGGTTGGTCATAGACCAACTTAGAGAAATATTCATAATCCACAGTGATGTGGAGGAGGAAGTGATTTGTAAGATCATTGGAAATCTCTTCATGTCCCAGGCGCACATTCACAATTTCGGTCTGATAGAGCATTTCCTCTACAACATTGTGCACATATCCTTTAGTTTTGAATGGGGGTTACGAGCTACTGGTGAGGCCGAGATATTTTTTGTGCATTGAATATTCCCTGAGAGGTCTCTCTATACATCCATTTGTGGGCTTAGTCCTTGATGCAATTTGCATTGCTTTTGTGTTGTGCAACAAGCGAGTTGGTCAAGCAGTTGTCTTGCTATGTGCTAGACTAGAGCACAACAACATGGAGACATTTACCCATTCTATTGATTTTAAAGAGAACCTCTTCTCCCCTGCACAGATCGAGTGTATGCAAGAAGTTATTGAGGCCATTAAGGTCCTCACCTTTACTCTCTATGCTTAAGACCTCCTATGCTACAAAATCCCTCCTTTTTGTGATGATGTAATACAAAACATTTTATGATATATATATATATATATATATCTTTTTGGCTTTTGAACCGTTTTGTATAATGAGGATGTTCTAGAAATATTTTTCTTGCTTTTATGTTCACTACTTCCTATGATAAGCTTTCTTTCATTTTACGCTCATGGTGAATGATTTTGATGCGTATGAATGTATTTTCCCATGTATTTTCATTTTTGCAGATACATTTCGGTTAGTGAAGCAATCTTTGGCTTCAAATGTGTTGGTTCACTAGTATAATTTAGCAAATAAATGACCGTGTGACTAAAAATTTTAGTCATGAAAACTATATATGATTAAATTCTAGTCATTTTTTGTAACACAACTATAAATGACTAATTTGATCGTTGGGTAAAATCACAACTATAAATGACTAAATAATTAGTCACACAAATAAAATTAGACAATATGATATTAAAGTGGGTAATTAAAAAAAATATGAACTTTTGGGAAGTTATTGGTGGGAGTGGGTTGTATTGTGCACAGGGTTAATAGCGAATTGGGAAACTGTTGGTAGGAGTGGAGATTACAGTAGAGCGCAAAATTCGAAGAGGTCAACTACTTGCATGGGTGATAAAGCTTGATTGGAGAGGACCTAGAGACTTCTAAAAAGGTGGGCAAGGAATTTAGAGTTTGTTGCAATGAATTTGAAGTCGACAAGGCCCTCTGCAACTAAGTCGAATTTGGGGACGCCCTCTGCAACGAACTCAAAAGCCTCATTACATTAAAAAGTTATTGTATGGATCCTTGTGAAATTCATGAACGGTTGTAAATTTGAATGTGCCAAGTATGAGTGTTTGTGGTTTATGCTTGAGCATCAATGCATCCATTATCTGTATAAATCCTTTTTATTTATTTAGTTATTATTTTGTGTCTCATGTTGAATGTTACAGTCATAAAAAAAGGTAATCCTTGTGTGTGATGTTGTGATGAAATTGGTGTAAAGATTTGTGTGTATAAAATGCAGTCATTAGGGTCCTCATAGGCTCTCTTGGTTAGGGGGTAATGGTGAGAGCCATAAGGGCTTGATGATCCATTAACGGTTGGGTGGAAACTGACCTGCTCTCCCTTTCTTTTATGTTTTATTTTCCTTGTGAACAGGTTTCAAAATTCAGCTGGAGTTTCTCCTTTAAAAGTACTTGACAAATTTTGTATAGTAGGAAATACTAATTTCTTCCTATCATTGCAAAAATCTATATAAAATAACTCTATTTGTAGGATTGTGTATACCCCAAGCGTTTGAGAATTTGAGATATTTCTGCAAAAGGGTGAAAAGTAGTTGTCTGCTTCAAATAGAAATTCTAAAATCATATGTATGAATGAATTTCATATCATAGGCTTTCTACGTTGGGTTTGAACTTTGAATTTGGGTCTTGAGTTCCTCTTTGTGCTATTTTATTTCTGGTTTATTCCAGTTGAAATGTTGAAAGAGTGCTTGTAAAATTATTTATGGGGCCTGCAACTATAAATCGAAGCCATTGATAGCTAGGGAGAAAGAAATCCTATTGTATTATACTGGGGGAAAAAGAAATATACTTCCTTGTGTATTATAATGTTGTTGAATTTTTTCGCTCTTGCACATGCAATGTCGGGGAATTTTTGAGCCTTTGCATCTCAAACCACAAGTCATATGTAAAAGCTTTTTTTTCACCACCTTTACATATTGACATGCAAAAGCTTTGTTTTTCACCGCCTTTACATATTGACATGCAGAAGCTCTATTTTTTACTGCCTATGCATGAAACTACCAAGTCTTTCCCAAGATGCCAAAGCGCTGATTTTTAGCGCTCGTACATCAAAATGTTTACAAAAATTTTCTAGCATGCAGAGGTGACATTTTTTAGCGCCTATACACCAAGTGAAATTCCTCAATGTGTAAGGGCGCTGATTTTTAGCACCCTTGCACAAATTTTTGAAAATTTTACTAACACCTAGGAACTTCCAAAAATGCATTCTAAGCTTTGTTTCACTCATCTCGCTCATTTTTTCTCACTCCATTGCTCACATCCACTTGCTAGTTTGCTCGTTTCCACTCTGTTCTCCATCATCATCGCGTCCAAGTTTCCCAAACCCATGAAATTGCCTAGATTTACACCTAATATGAAATGTCCTAAAAATTTATGTAATTACATCTGAAGTGCAATAACCCATGCTAAAACCTCAAATTTTCCTACCTTTGCATTAGAATTGTTAGAGCTTACTCTTGCATACATTTTGATCTCTTGTGCCTAGATTCTAGAGCAATTTTGATCAAGTTCTTGCCTATCACCAAGCAAGAAGGCTTTGAAGTACAACCAAAAATTTCTTCCCATGTTTCAATTTTTCAAAGAAGTGTTCATCAATGGTTCAAGAATAATTTGAAAATGAAGCTTTCTCAATAACTTCAATGAATAAAATGATGGATTTCTAGCTTATTATAGATTTGAAAAGCACTAGAAAGCCTTCAATCTCATTGGAGGAGTCAATCTCAAGAATTATCGTCATCTCCAAAGTACACTCCAATGCTAGACAATGATGAAATGCATGTCATCATGAAGTTTTCATGGAGAAAGATGTTGAAGAAGGCCAAATTTTTCCTTAGATTAGATTTCCTAGTTTTAGCATTTTTCATGCTTTATGTAAATTAGCATTTTACATGTCATTTTGCAAAATGTAATTACATGTAAAAATGAAGATGTTCTCCTACATTTGTGGACAAAACCTTTGAATAAGTCAATTAGTTAGTTAGGGTTTTTCCTAGATTATCTCTCCTCTCATCTATAAATATGAGAGGGTTCTATTATATTATTTACCTTTTATCTTATGCAACAAAGTGTTGCTCGTTTGTGAAGCAAATATTAAAACTTTTAGTTCATTTTTGTGAAACTATTTTTAATCAATAAAGAAGCTAAGTTGCACACCAAACTTTGTGTTGGTTCAATTATCTTGTTATTTGATTGAAATTGACAGTGTTTAGTAATTGGGATTGAAGGGATTTTGAGTAAATCTGTGTATACTTTGAGCTACACCGATTGCTTGAAATTGTGATATTGTTGAAGTTATTGGTGAATTATCTATAAGATTTTTTGCTTATAATTATTCATGTTGTTCGTCGATCTAATTGTGAGGTATATTGAATACTTTGTGCTTCTTTTATAATTTTGGTTACTATTTTGAAGAATTCGCTATCGGGAACTACGGAAAGACTGTGTGCCTCTGTGAGCCTTCTTGTTACTTATCTTTTATCATATCAGTATTCCTAGACTTTGCTTTGACAAGTTAGGAGTATTGGAATTACTGCTTAGTTTTAATTTGAAGTTGTATTGCATCCAGAGATTAAAATCGTGAAACATTGTAAACCATATTCTTTGAAAAAGAAAGAATCATGAATGTGACACACCCCCATAACATTATTATAGTGTACATTATTGTAAATATTTGATTAGTTTTCCTTAGTTTCAATAAGCAGTAAGAAGGGTGGCTCCCCTTTTCGAGAGCAAAGATTCTATCTCACATAATTGTGGCCGAAATTAAGTTTTGTAATCTGTCAAAAGGGATTATAGAATTTTCACCCAACTATTTTTTGGTGACTTCGTTGGGGAATGAAGCACGCAATAAAAGCCTCATTCTTTTGATTTAAGTGAATAAGAACTCTAGTATCTTATTGTGATCTTGTGTATATTGTTGTTGCTAATTTCTCTTTTGTTTCAAAGTCTACATTTTGGCTGGCAGAAGTTATACATGAGGTCTAAGGGCATAAGGTGTGGTGGATCCATTTTATCAGTTGTTGCAGTGACATAACATTCTTCCTTCTCCTCCATGAGCAAGGTCTATGCTACATCGTACTACAATCTATCCTCCACGAAAACTAAGATCATCACTTTCGAGCGAATCTTCTATTTTCTATAAAGTTCCAACTCAAGTACCTGTTGTACAAAATACCATGGCTCAATCACCTGTAGGACCTTGGGGTAATGCTTTTGGCCCTCTCAATTTGGGGTAATGTCTCGTGAAACTCCCCAAAGTAAGTTTTCTTCAACGTAGAGTGGGTCTTACTAATGTTGAAGAAGCTCAGCAGTTAGCTACGAGTCTTGAGGATGACATGATTCTTGTCGGTGAAATAGGAATGAATACAAACATAAAAGTGCAAGCATCAAGTTCTTCAGTCTCCAATAATAATTCCAATTTTTTTGATCCTATGGTTCAAAGATTGGAAAATAAAATCTTGGCCTTGAAGAAGCAAGTTGCTAATAATAATTCCTACAAAGATGTTCCAAGAAGGACTTTTCCCAACTATTCTGGAAATAGAAATTAGAATCATCTTCCTACACCACAAGGAAGGCTTGCTTTGGAAGCTCCACCAACTAATATTGTAGTGGGGTATTATGAAGTTGAACAAGATGAGTACACACAACCAAATTACCCTATGGAAGAAAATGATGATCATTTTCAAGATGAAGAAATGGATCCAACTGGTGACTCCAATATTGGCTATTTGAAAATAGAAAATGAATCTGATGATGAGGACTTGGTGATAGATACATATGTTGTCTTTACATGGTCACAACAAAATCAACTTGATCAAGCTCAATTTGTTGCTCCAAAAGCAAAAGATATGCCGTCAGTCACCATTGCAAAAAGAGGATCTCCTTTTCCTTGGTAACCAAAAGACACGACAAATAAACAAGTAAGCACTCGTCATTCTCCTCCCACAATTCCTATTGTTTGAAAAGCCAATGTTTGGGTTCCTAACTAGTGTACCTTTTGTTAAACCAATAAATGAAGTTACAACGTCTTCTTTGCAAAGTTCTTTCCAAGATTTTGATATCATTGATCACATAAAGAGGACGAAAAATCCAGATGTCTGAAATTGAATACCTTAAAGCAAATCCTGACCAATTTGATAGGCTTGTCAAGTTTGTTAGAGATAAGAGAATTACTCCTAGTAAGGATTCATCTCCTGATGTTCTTGCTGCCCCAAAACCAAAAACTCCACAGAATAACCTAGTTTCTATTCCTTAGACTACTTCTGGATGTATTGATTTGTTCTTTATTTCCTTACTTGTTAAGGGTTTTAAGTTAATTAATTGTGTTATAGATTCTGGTGCATCAAAAAATGTGATGCCAGCCAAGGTAGCCACTGCTTTGGGTTTGAATCTTACAAAAACTTTTAGTCTTTGTTTCTCTATGGAAAAGAAGCAAGTACCTTTAATCAGGCAGATCAAGGATATGTAGTTTGCATTTGTTGCATATCCGGAAAAGAAGATCAAGATGACAGTTTTGGTTGCAGATGTTCCGGCGACCTATGGTCTCTTACTTGGTTGCAATTTTTGCAAGGATGTAGGAGGAGAACTCAAAATGGATATTTTAGAGGCAAGGATACCAGTCAAGGGTGTTATGAAGAAGTTTTTTTCGGAAAGGGAAGCAAAGTTTTCTATAACAAGATTGGGTGACCCAAAAGCTTAGATTCTCTTTGAGTCTCCTAGGATGAGTTTTTACTATTTGCAAACTGATGAAATATTTGAGTCTTTATATAAGGATGCAAGCAAAGAGAAGAAATTTGATGGCTCGTCTTCTTAAGATAAGGAAATGTTTTAGACAAAAAGTCTTCTTCAAATGAAGAAACCACATATTTTGAAGTTATCAATTTAGTAGATCCAAATAATGTTTGGAATATTGAATTTTATGATAGTTGTTCATCTACATGGTGGAAAAACTTAAACATTTTGATTGAGTAAATCTGTGTATACTTTGAGCTACACCCATTGCTTGAAATTGTGATATTGTTGAAGTTATTGGTGAATTATCTATAAGACTTTGTGCTTATAATTATTCATATTGTTTGTGGATCTAATTGTGAATTATATCGAAGAATTTGTGCTTCTTTTACAATGTTGCTTATTATTTTGAAGAATTCACTATCGAGAACTACGAAAATATTGTGTGCCTCTGTGAGCTTTCTTGTTACTTATCTTTTATCATACTAGTATTCCTAGACTTTGCTTTGACAAGTTAGGAGTATTGGAATTACTGCTTAGTTTTATTTTGAATTTTTATTGCATCCAAAGATTAAAATCATGAAACATTGTAAAACATTTTCTCTGAAAAAAGAGAGAATCATGAATGTGACACACCCCCATACCATTATTGTAAATATTTGATTCGTTTTGCTTAGTTTCAATAAGCTATAAGAAGGGTGCCTCCCCTTTCTGAGAGGAGAGATTTTATCTCACATAACTGTGGCTGAAATTAAGTTTTCTAATATGTTAAAAGGGATTATAGAATTTTCACCCAACAGTGTTCCATGTTATCATGCATGGGTATGGTATTAATTTATAATTTTGTAACCAATTCACCAACCTAATCCATGAGGCTCCTTTTCACTAAGTCTTCATGGCATGGTTAGTGCATGTACATCATAATTATTTTATTATTGGTTGATGTAACTTATAGTAATTACATAGGAAATTGAGTACCAAAACCATATAGGCAATTCTAATTTTAGCAAATTGTTCTTTCGTTAGATTCCTATATGCATTTAGGAGCATATGGGAATTAAACTTGTAACATGCATCCAAATTTTAATTCCTTTGATCGCTTTTATATTAAACCATGGGATCTTGTCCCTAGCCTAGACCTCAATGCTTGGGTAACCTTGTGTGCAAGCGAAATCTATTAATTGCATGGAATTCTAGAAGATGGTTGTTGGAAACAAGGCACACTGAGAGGGGGGATGAATCAACATTGTGCAATTTAATAACTTTGACAATCTTTAACTTTATAGCATTAATAACATTCAACAGTAATGCATGAACAGAAAAGTAAACACAACACCATAACACCAAGATTTTTACGTGGAAACCCTGTTAGGGGAAAAACTACAGTGGATGGCCAATCCACAAGTATGATTCTAAGTATACTCAAAATGAAGATTACAAAAGGGGAATGCACTTGCTTTTAGGTACACTGCCTATAGCTCACTTCTCAAACAAAAGTGTTCAAATTAAAACCATCTGAAGATTTGAACTGAGATGATAGCATCTAAAATGCTTGATTACAATTCTGGATTAAGTACAATAATTGAGTTGCTGCCTTACAGACTGATTCTGCAATACTATTTTTCTCTGCTAACACACACTGCACAGATATTCTATTCGCAAGTGAAACTGTGCTTATTCGCACCTCTATTCTGCTCTAATTCACAATTCGAACACACACGCACTTTGTAATGCTTACAAATGATATAGAAGGTAAAGTATATATCTGCTACTTGAGATTTAATTACACTTTGTCGGCTTTACCAAAATCACAACTGTCGGCTCACATAATGAGAAATATACAATACATATCCTCTATGATCAGCCATAACTTGGCTAAGACCTATACAATCATATAGATATTTAACTTAATTAACTCACCTACATCCGTGACTTGATATATTTATAAAGTCGGCCTTAATACAAGAAGAACTGAGAATACGTCAACCAAATTTCCTAACTCTTATGATAATTGGTACAAGCCACTACTCATTGAACACAAGATAGATAGTACCTTAATAATCATTTCCTGAGATGCGCAACACAAAATGGTAACCTGAAATGTATGCACGGATCGATAACTGCAGAGTTGCCGAATACCCTATTCTACCTTGACTAAATTCAATCTGACTATTGATTGGCTTGAATAAAGATATGTGTACCCTATCAACGCATAGGGTTTCCATCAATGACAACACCTAATGATAGTTGCAATGTCTCTTGCCAACAATCTCCCCCTTTGGCATTGATGGCAACACTTAGTGAAAAATGACTAAGTGTCAGACCAAATACCAAGATAGATTGCATTGCTACCAAAAATTCAAAAATTCAATTCTCCCCCTAAGATGATTGAACATTTTTCACTTCACTTCTTCTCCCCATTTGACATTAATGGCAAAGGTCGAGATCGTATGCCAAAAATGGGTTAATTCACCAAAAACTGTTGTGCAAAAACTGTACCTTACATGAGCTGAAAGATGTCAGCAAAATCTTTCTTTAGCTACACCATATTTACATCCCAAATGTTTTTTAGACTTTCCAAGATTGTGATGTGACCACATATCAAGTAAGATTGTGTTTCTCCGGTCTCTAGGTTGGTCGGATCAACAATTCTCATAGAATCTTCTCCTTCTTTCAGAGCACTTGACAGTATGTCAAGTTTGGGATAAATTGTGCTTCAGAGTTCACAACTTCTGGCAATAATTTTGTCATTTTCATGTTGCAAACCCTTTAGGTTGTTGAGAAGAGACATCACTTCTCCTTCTACTTTCCCAATGTTGGAGTCTACCGGATCAAATGCTTCAGAGATAGCATTTATCTTGTCTTTTAACTCTTTGATCTTCCTTTCATTTGCCTCTATGAATTTTAAAAAAGATAGACAAGCTTTATAGATCTTCCCACCTTCTAATAAAGCATCCTGCAAATTCTTAATGCATGAAGTTAAGAATTTTTTGTCTCGGGCAATCAGATTTTTTTCTCCTTGGAACCTCTTATCATTGAACTCTTTCTGCACTTTTGCCATAGCTGACTTTTTTAACGACTCAAAATGAGTTACAACTTAATTGATTAGCCTTTTTAGTTCATAGGAGGATGAGCTAGCCTGATCTTTTACATAAGATGGCATTATCCTCTCCAATACTCTGGATGCCAGGTTCAGTAGTTCACTGTCTTCAATGTGTGATTGAAGTAGCTCTTCTCTGGCCTGAGCTTGAGCAATCGTTGCTACTTTCATTTTCTGAATTGGGCTTAAATTAGACAAGTGAATAGAACCTCCAAAAAATTATGGATCCAATTCCTCCTTCTATGTGACCAAGAATTTCTTTACAAACTCAGCAGTGTCTCTTGTTGCCATAGGAGTGGTTTTTACATTGTCCTCATTCTCCTTAATTAGTGTTTCTTTGGTTGAAGCTTTTGAACTCTCTTCAGTATTCTCTGTTGATTTAACTTGTGCATTCACATTTGTATCAACTTTTGTGTTGATTTTCGAAAGTGAGATTTCTACTTCTTCATCTTGACCTGGATTAGATGAGACATTATCTGCATGAATCTCCTCAGACATAATTTTGAATTTGTCTTTCAATAGCAACTCTTTCAGAATTTGATGAGTTTCATGAGTGACCTCATCTGTTAGACCGATCATCATTTTATTTATCCTTGATTTGCTTTGGAATTGCTTCTTAGCTTTGTTCAGGAATGCTTTTATCTCTTCCACAGACATTTCCAAACATAGTTCTACAAGAACTCTTTCTCCCATTCTTTCTTCTTCAGTTAGAGCACTTAATCTCCTTGGTTCCAAAATGTTATACAAATTTTTTGGGAGGCTAGACATAATTTCAACCAAAATTTTTTTGAAGGTATTCATGTAATTTATCGTAGCTTCTTCTAAAATCCTTTTATCATATTCAGAGAAAGATTCATACCATTGAGAGAGCGGTTTAAGATTTCCATGTAAAATCATTGCTTTTTCAATTTGGTCAGCAGACATACCAGGTGCATCAATTTTTGTCTTCTTCTTCGCCTAAGTATCTGCACCAGAGGGTTTTGGTACTGAAGTTGCCTTAGTACCTTGATGCTTGATCTCCTTGACACCTTCATCAGATTTTGTTTCCTCATCATCAGAAACAGACATGTAGACTCTTTTGATTTTTCCCTTCTTTGCTTGTGCTTCCTTTTCGGACCTTTTGTCTTCACCTTTTACAGGAGAGGATTTCACTGAAGGAATTGAGTGAGATGTCGAGCTTTTGGTTGTTCTAATTTGGGTAGGTGGTGTTGCCAGACCAGATGATTGAGCTTTTGTTCCCCTTCTAGCAGTAAGCCTTGTTGATGCTTCTCTCTCCCTTTTCTCTCTAACTACATTTAATTTCTCCACAGATACACCCAAACATTCTGCAATAACTTCAACTTCTTTTCTCATTCTTTTAGTTGCAGTTGGTCTCTTGAGCTCATTGTCGATTTGGATATGCTTTTCTACATAAGTGCCAAATCTCTCTTCAAACGGATCTCGAGGTTTGCTTAACAGACATTGAGCATACATGTCCAAAATATTTTCCTCGACCTCATAGCCCATCGGCATGATCCAAACAGTTCTTGGATCAATAGCTTCCATCAGACACTGATCAATGTTCACCATGAAGCAAATTGAGTCTTTGTATTTCTCCACAATGGAAGTGGGAATTATTTCCCTTACTTGCATGCTTTTTTGAAAGGTTTTGAAATAACCCCAGATTTTTGAATTTTTGGTTTTCATATCTATGAAATTGAACAATAGGTTTTGGATCTGTTCAGCTACGGAAATGTCCTTCTGCCATTGAACTTTTCCAACACCCGAAACTTCCTCCATGAAATAGAAAAATAGATATAGAAGAAGACTATCTGATTTGAAGGAAGATTGTCCCTTTTTATCTTTACAAGGTTTTCCATCAACTGGCTTCTTAATAATTCACAGAGATCATAGTCCATGTTTTCTTTGATCATTTGGAAGGCGGTGTAAATTGTTGTACCAAACACAGAGTTTTCTCAGCTAGAATGGTAAATATTATAGCCTATTACCATAGATGAAAACCTGACATTTATGTCCTTAATATGATTAACAGACATTTCTTTCCTATCATATGTTGAGCCTGTGGCATTGGTGACAGTTTGATTTTTCACTGACTTCGGGATAGGTAGGTCACTGGAAGAATTCAAACCAGTTACTACACTAATGGATTCCTTGGTGATTTTTAAGGGAATAGTAAGCCACATGAATTCATCATGTACCTGACTCAAGATATAGTGAACCCACTCTGACTCCATAAACATGAGAAATTTAACCATCGAGATAAATTTCTTCAATTCCAGGATTTGGTGTTCTAGTTTTATATTGAAATCCTTATCAATTATGTGATTATTGTACAAATCCATAAGTTGATTGCTTCCCAAATCCTTAATATTTTCATGTATATAAACCATAATATCCTCTATATGCATTACTCCATGCAGAACTGACGAAAATGCCCCCAGTGGGTCTGTCTCTAAAGATTTGAGAGGGTGCAATTTAAATTGGGGATGAGGTATGTCCTTAACTTTGACAACTAAAGGAGTATTCATCTTGTAAATCACAAAAACCAAGAAGTTATTGATAAATACCCTTTTCTGCCAGACGCGAAATTAATCGTTGAATCACCTTCATGCTTGTTTTTCACCTCAATTCATATTAGGGTTGCCTGGAGCTCTCCAACCTTTTTCACTAGAGATAACAAAGTGACAAATGAGGAGTAATAGTGGCCTTTTATCACTTGTATACCTAAACCTTTTGTCACAATAAATGCACTTTCCCTAATACATCCGGTTACACTGTATCTATACATCGTGACAAATAAATCATCTGCGAACCTCCAATTTGACATGCCATTTGTGCTAATGAGTTTAGTAGCATTTGTTGATTATTTTTGCATCTACTAAGTATATCCATATTCGATATCACTTTCCGGTTAGGGGTTCATCTGATTTACTTTAAAGCTCCCCCTAGGCCAGGGTCTTGAGACTAATTCCCGGAGGAATTCCCAGAGGCAGGTTCTCGAGTAGGTGTACTTTCTTCAGTAGAGGGTTCTTTCTTCACCCATTTCTTCTACATTTGTTTCCTTACTTCATCTATAGTAATCATTCTTTTTCCTTTCACATCCTTCTGTATATTTCTCTTATGATTTGTCAGACCTTTTCTGTTCCAGCATTGTGTTGCAATATGACCAAATTTGTTGCAGTTGTAGCATACAATATTTCTCTCTCCAGGAGAATCGTTCCATTGGTTTCCTCTTGATCTACATTTATTGGCAGTATGTGCAAGTCTATTGCATGTGTAACATCTGACACTTCTATGAAATTGATTCATCATACTTTTGCATTCATTTGAACTATGACCAAGCTTGTGACAATTGAAACATTGACCTGAGAAGTGTGGACCACTTTGATTCATCCTACTTCTGCATTGAGAAGCCATGTGTCCAAACTTTTTGCAATTAAAATAGTATCCATTAATCTTTTGAGCATTAGGTTGTCTTACTGGATACCTTCTAGGTCGGTTCATTTGATTTCCTTGCTTGAATTGTCTTTTTCCTTAATTCCTCTAACTAGGATTTCTTTGTCCAGCTTTTGAGCTTTCTCCTTCTATATATCCAAGACCCTTTTTATCATCATGAGTCCTTTGATTATCAATCAATTCATTAAGCATGGCAGAACTAGCTTTGAACTTTTCTTTGTATTCATCTGCAACACCAAGTTCATTTCTGAGATCATCTAGTTGTCTTTCAAGAGTTTCTTCATTGTTTCTTGACACTTCCAATTCATCATTCAATCGACTACATACCTCAGATTTTTCTTTCAGGAATTGAGTCAGATTTTCTTCATTCTTCTTTTTGTCTTCAATCTCTTAGGTCAATCTCATCCTGATAGATTCCATTTCAATCTTTAAGACTGTATTCTCTTGGGTAATCTTTTCACATTATTCATTCTTCTCTTTCAAGGTTTTTCTTGACTGTTCGTCTTCAGTGCTCTTATTCTCTTTATGTTTAATCTGGTCGTAAATTTCCTTTCTCTTGTCTCTGGATTTGTTGATCTTGTCTTTTAGAGACTCAATGAAATTTTGTGCATCCTTGAGGTTCGATTGAAGTTTCTGGACTTCATCTTTTGTCTGATCAAGATCATCTAGAGCTACCATAATTTTTTGTTCAACACTACCCGAATCCATTGAAGTTATTTCCAAGATCTCCCCAAGCTGTTAGACTTCTTCTTCTGAGGATCTAGCTTTGATACCAGTTGTTGGAAACAAGGCACACTAAGAGGGGGGGTGAATCAATGTTGTGCAATTTAATAACTTTGACAATCTTTAACTTTACAACATTAATAACATTCAACAGTAATGCATGAACAAAAAAGTAAACACAACACCATAACACCATAACACCAAGATTTTTACTTAGAAACCCTGTTAGGGGAAAAACCACAGTGGATGGCCAATCCACAAGTATGATTCTTAGTATACTCAAAATGAAGATTACAAAAGGGGAATAAACTTGCATTCAAGCACACTACCTAGAGCTCACTACTCAAAGAAAAGTGTTCAGATTAAAACCATCTGAATATTTGAACTGAGATGACAACATCTAAAATGCTTGATTACAGTTTCAGATTAAGTACAATAATTGAGTTGTTGCCTTACATACTGATTCTTCAATACTGTTCTACTATGCTAACACACACTGCACAGATCTTCTATGCGCAAGTGAAACTGTGCTTATTCACACCTCTGTTTTGCTCTAATTTGCAATTCGAACACACACACGCACTTTGTACTGCTTACAAAATGATACGGAAGGTCAAGTATATATATCCACTACTTGAGATTTAATTACACTTTGTCGGCGTTACCAAAATTACAACTATCGCTCACATAATAAGAAATATACAATGTGTATCCTCTATGATCAGCCATAACTTGGCTAAGACCCATACAATCGTATACAATCATATAGATATTCAATTCAATTAACTCACCTACATCCGTGACTTGATATATTTATAAAGTCGGCCTTGATACAAGAAGAAGTGAGAATACGTCAACCGAATTTCCTAACTCTTATGATAATTGGTACGAGCCACTACGCATTGAACACAAGATAGATAATACCTTAATAATCATTGCCTGAGATGTGCAACACAAAATGGTAACCTAAAATGTATGCACGGATCGATGATTGTAGAGTTACCGAATACCCTATTCTGCCTTGATTGAATTCAATCTGACTTCCAGTAGGCTTGAACAAAGATATGTGTACCTTATCAATGCATAGGGTTGCCATCAATGACAACACTTGATGGCAGTTGCACTGTCTCTTGCCAACAATGGTCTCATATGGCATAGTTGAAAGTTATGCTAGTTCATCAAATCAATGTGGTCACCAAGCTATTGTAATTGATACTATATGTCCACACATGGGAGTATATGAATTGTTAGAACAATTCATATTATCTCAACATGTTAATAATTTATGTTGGTAAGTAATGCTCAAAGTTACAACAAAGAATTCATTAGCCTGTTTGTTAGTGTTTGTGTATTCATTAACATTGACAAGATTACCATATGTTTAAATGCTTATGGTTCATCAATAAAACAAGAATAAATTTTGTGTTCCATTACTAAAGAATTTCTTTAATTATCATCTAGACAAGGAATGCCCTCAATAAAACATGGATAAAAATAGCATTTGTTGATTTCCAGTCATCGTGATCTTCTTTTATGCACATTGTAGATGACATGTAAACTGGACATAAGTCTACATGATCAACAAGATTTTTAGAATTACAACATGCTCCTATAAATGCAAACAAATAGTATACAAACACCCCAAAGTTTCCTTATCTTTGTGTATTACAATTTGACCATTACTTTTTTTAACTGGAACAAATATTTTTTATATTAGAAATATAAATGGTGAGGTGTCAGTAATAGATAGTTTACAATATATATTTTTAATCTCTACCTCTTGCACATGGGAAACAAAATGAGGGCAGAGTATTTACTATATTTCTTGCTAATTAGCCATTGATAGTTGAGAATCCTACAAGTAAAAAATGCACAAAACTAACCATAGAGATTTATCTAGAGGCAAGACATCAGATTCTGTAGAGTGATGCCCAACTGTATTTCTTGAATTTGAATTGCTACAGAGTCTTGTGTATCCTATAGAGTTCTCTAATTCTAATTTTGTAGAGTGCTCTGTATCCTAATTCTGTGAAGTGCTCTAAATTTTGGGCAAGTGTTGAAGAGTGCTGAAGAGAATGAGTTTACATGTATTAGATCCTAAGTTGAGTTTTTCAGATTTCTATTTCTTTCTTGAAATAGGAAATTAAATTAATACTGGAATGCAGAACATTACAAATGGATCAATGTCGAAGGTTGACTACGGATCAATACCATGCATATGATGAGAGATTATCTATTGAGAGGGACATGGACAAATATCCATTTCCATGTAATGACTATCTTGGTGGAAAGGTGACAAAAAGAAATGTGATTTATCAACATATGATAAGATATGGGCATAATGGTATAATCCCTTGGGATTACAATTATTATGAAGATATGATAGAATTGAAAAATGTGAGAGATGAAGAGGCAACAAAAATAGATGAAGTGGCACCAAACATAGATGAAGAGGTAGCAATGTTAGACAAAGGTTTGAAGTTGATAAAATGTTGAATGAGGGTCTAAACGATGACTGGGCCAATTCGATGGAGGATTCTTTAAATCTTGTGTATGCTAATTGCAAGTTAAGTCATTTGACAACAATCCTTCAAATTCTTAACTTGCAAGTGGTTCTTGGTTGGACAAATGAGAGTGTAGATTAGTTATTGGAATTATTAAGTTCGTTGTTACCACTTGACCCCACATTGCCAACAAAATGAAGTCAATGTAAAAATCAAATCACTAAGCTAGGCTTAGGGTATGAAAACATCCACACATGTGTGAATGGTTGTGTATTACTTCACAATAATCTTGCAAGTGATCAAAGTGAATGTCCAAAATCTCATGAAGTGAGGTATAGACAAGGGTTAAAATTAGTTGTAGTTCCTAGAAAGGTTCTTCGCCACTTTTTGAGAATCTTGCGATTACTTTGAATGTATAGGTGTAGAGACATCGCTAAACTTATGCAATGGCATGCCCAAAATAAGAGCACCAATGGAAAACAATGACATGTTCCTAATTCTAAGATGTGGATGGAATTCAATAACGGATGGCCTAATTTCTCTCAAGATCCTCATAATATAAGGTTGGGTTTGGCTCTAGATGGGGAGAACCCATTCTCGAATCAAAGTACTAAATGGTCAACTTGGCCAGTATTTTTTAATAAATTATAACTTGCCTCCATGGTTAGCAACTAAACCATTTTTCTTAATGTTATCATTGATTTTACCAAGAAATAAAAGTGTGATTTCAGATACAATTGATGCTTATCTAGAGCCATTATATGATGAGCTAATAGAATTATGGAAAGGAATTGAAACAATTCAATCTTTAAGGGATGGTCATTAAATCAAATTCACTTTAAGAGCTTCCTTATTGTTTATGATTCATGATCTTCTTGCATATGGCACATTGTCTGGTCTCACTGTTCATGGATACCATGGACGTCTTGCTTGGAACTTTAAGGATTTTGTGAGGCACTCAAGAAGTTTGCATAAGTGTATTTATTGTGGTCAACATGCTTTCCTTAAAATGGATAATCCATATTGTCAACAAAAAACAGGTTTTAATGGCCAAGAAGAGAATAGTGAAGCACCATTGCTAATAACGAGTGATTACATTGTTGAGAATGGACAAAAAATAATATCATTTGTCATTGAAAATGATGGGATTGTTGGTAGTAGATATGATCCATGTGATGAAAGTAGTGTAAAACAGTTGTGCATATTCTATAAGTTGTCATACTTTAAGGATATAACCATTAGGCATATTGTTGATTTTATGCATACTGAGAAAAATATAGCCTATGCTATTATAGAAACTCTCTTTGGTGCTTTTTATACTATTTCATCATGTGAAGACTTTCAAGAACTAAAGATTCATCGAAATCTTTGGGTTGAAAAATATGATGATGAAAAATATAGAAAACCTAGTGCTCATTATATTTGGACAAAGAAACAACGTGCACAATCCTTACAGTTGATGTCTCAGACTCACTTTCCCACTAGATATTTAAGTAGTAGTATTAGAAGGAAAACTAACATTAATAGGTTAAGAGGCCTCAAGACCCATGACTATCATGTCATAATCAAGAATATTTTACCTATTGTGGTAAATAAATCAAGTTTGGCAAAGGGGCCAAGATTGGAAATTATAAGGTTATGCCTAATATTAAAGAGAATGAGTTTAAATGTATTAGATCCTTTGAACTTCGATAGTTTGAGGGAGGAGGTTGTTGAATTCCTTTATCTATTGGAATGGGAATTTCCACCAACAATCTTTAACATTTATATGCATCTTTTGATACATCTAGAATATGAACTAGAGCATTTTGGCCCAATAAGAATGAGATGGATGTATCCTATAGAACAATATATGAAGGTTTGAAAAAAAAATTGTTCATACTAGGGAAAAACTAGAAGGAAGCATGTCTAAGGGATATTCAATGCAAGAGGCCATGGGATTTTGCAAAGAATATATGAAGGATTTTAAAAATGTCAATTGATGTGTATGGTATGATAATGAAGATGAGAGAGTTGCAGGTGAGTATTAGAAGGCAATGGATGTCGCTTCAAGCTATCACATCAAGAAAGAAGTGTGATACAGACCTAAATTCTTCAAAACACATCTTCATTTGATAAGTGGCGTAGGTTAAAAAAAAAATACACAATAATTTATCAATTGTATTTACACATTTATATTATTAATCTTACTATTTGTACATTAATATTTTGTGTAGAAAATATGAAGAAGAGAATCAAACTTGGATGCAACATCGACCTCAAAAGCGTAGATGTAATGATTTGATTGGAGGTGATTCTTTTTCAAAATTCGAAGAATGGATTGCTAATGCAGTTAGTGATGCAAAAGAAGAAGTTCAAGATATAACAACGAAGGAAAGTGAGCTTTCACAATCTCCACATTTATGGGCTATGCATTTTAGTGGAATGTGGGCCTATGATAGTCATTTAAGAGTGGAAGAAAAATACAAAGGAAAGACAAATTGTGATTGTGTTGTTAGTGTTGAATTTCTTCACGAAACTGAGAAGAAATTTTATGTTGGATTCATCCAAGAAATTATTCAAGTGGATTTTGGTGAAAATAGTCATATATTATTAAAATGTAAGTGGATTCGACCATTCGCAATACAATTGGATGAGTATGGATTTGTATGCATAAATACATGACAATTTTTATTAGAGACAAATGAGTCGTATGTTTCCCCTCTTCAAATTAACCAATCATTTCTAATTGATTATGTAAGAATCCCATGATGGTTGTATGTCATTCAAACAAAGTCTCATTCGAAACAAAAAATTCATGGAAGTTTTTGATATAATGCCTAATGGGAAATATGTTAATTTACAAGAAACATTTGAAGAGGATGAAGACGATGATGGAGTGTTTGAAGAAGAGGTTTTGATTACCAATGAAGAGATTGGGAGAGAGAATGTATTGCATGTCATAGATGAGGATGAGGAAGAAAATCAAGCAAATGTAGACTGTTGGGAAATTATAACTCAACTTTTTGGTTTATCCCTTGAAGACTTGGGCGCTTTCACTTTGTTTTTGGCCTTTACCGCTACACTGGTGCAAGCTTTCTTTGGTGGCATGGTTGAGCGGTTTATTGCTTTATTGCAGGCCACTCTGCTTGGTCCGGCGGTTGGGTGGTGTTACCACCTTACCACAGCAGTCTCTTCCCTGCTTGGCGGTGGCGCGATGAAGGCTTAGTGGTCTACATGGCAGTTACCTCCTTATCATAGGGGTCACTCAGAGGTGGCATGGTAGCATGGTTGGTGACGTGTTGGCGAAGCGAAGTCTTACCTCCTCACCGCGGAGGTTGCTCATTGGTGGTGCGGCAATGTGGTGGTGGAGTGATGCCTTACCTCCTTACCATGAGGTCTTTGACTGGTAGTGGAGGGAGCACGATGAGCGCGCGCGGGAGTGGCGAGTTGGTGGAGGATGGTTTACCACCTTACCATGGGCAGTGAGAAGTCTCACCGCGATGGTCGCAGTAAGACCGCAACCGATCTGCCAAGCGGTCACTGCCCTATCGTGGGGTGGCCTGGCGTCCTCTACGGTAGCACGGTTGACCATGGTGGTGATGTCAGGTGGTTACCACCATACCACAACTGGAAAGTCAGAGGTTAGAGATAGTGCGGTGGAAGACCATGGTGAGCTCAGAGCTCGGTCGACCGAGCTTGACTAAGCTTGACCAAAATTCAAAGCGGCGAACGAATGCGAAGGTGACACATGGCAAGATCTTCAAGATCTGGTTGGATGAAAGCTTATTTTCTAATTGTGATAGAGTTGCATTAAATGGATGGCTTGGAGGTTGATGGATATGTATCTGCAACTGTTTTAATGTTGCACGACTCGATGTGCCTGGCTAAATAAGTGGTGCACGTTATCAGAGAATAATGGAAGCTTGTAGGTAGGATAATTAATTATCCTGATGACCGTTGATTGTTTGAACGGGAAAAATAGGTAGGCACACGGTAAGAGATTATAAAGTAATCTCATGCACAAGATCAAAGGTATGAGTAAAGAGAGAGAGGTTGAGAGTGTTCGAGCGGTTTTGCATGTTGTTGTAATCGTGAACACTTAGACTCTCAAATCTAAAAAGATGTGAATCTGTGGAGGCCTAGAGGCTAGGTTGGCCGCATGGATAGCTGAGAGAGTTGACTATTTTGGTGAGATGAATCTACACTGTGTGTTGTGAGGGTGTTGGAACAGTGTGAAGATTCTGATTAAGTTGTTGCCTACTTTATCCAGATGAAGCAAGATGTGACTCTTGTAAAGGCTATGAGCTTGATATTGTATTGTAATTGTTTTCTGCTGCTAAATAATACAATGGCTCTATCTTTTGGAGTGTGGAGTTTTTACCTGAAAAGGTTTTCCTTGCGTATATCGGTGTGTTCATTAGTTTGTCTATTTTCATGGTGTTGAATCTTCTACTTTTTTGCATGTGCTTTTCTCATAAGGATCAATGGGGGATTCACTATGCCTATTTCCGCTTTATGGCATAGTTTGTCTTTGATGTGATTTGAAGAAATGAAAATCACTAAGGCACTGTTGTTTTAGACGTTCGTTCTATGATGACAGACCCTTTGTATCCCCAACATAGACATGAGTGATCAGGATTCTGATCTTGCTAGCAATGCAGATGATTATGATGATGTTTTGTCACCTTAACTTGTAAGCTTGTCACCTAAACTTTGGTTATATGTATGGTGTAATTTATTATTGAATGTAATAAAGATCTGAGTATAGGTGTGCTTATTCATTATTTTTTTACTGATACATTTCTGAATGTAATCATCATTATTCTACTGGTACATTATATACAAAACCTGAGATGTTCACTACTGATTTGAAGTGCATTTAAAGTTAGGTTCAATCATTCTTCTTATTTTTCTTACTTTGGTTGAAATTAATTTTGTTTAGTTAGAATATAAGTTCTTGTATGTCCTATATTTTTTCTAGATGCTAGACTTTTCTAGCTTCTCTAGGATTGCTAGATATGAAAAGAAGAAAGAAATTTCTATAGGTATGAGATAATGCAACAAGATACCTATGAAAGTAAACAACTCTTTAAAATCCTGGCAATAAATTGTAGTTATTTCTTTGATATTTGGATTGCTTTAATTTATAATACAGCTTCTAGCCTCCACATGCATTGAATATGCTTGTGTGAAGGAAATAATAATGAACATATATGATTTAATAATACATATAGATATCTTAACATTAGGTTTGACTAACACTGAAAAGCCCCATATAGATCCAAAGATTTAAGAAATCATCATATATTCTTAAATATGATGTGTCTAGTGCCTTTACATTCATAAAAATCCATTACCACACCCTTGCAGGAGTATTTGTTTAGTTATAAGAGCCCTCAACGATATGGCAAGGTAGAAAATAAGATGCAATCATATACTGCTATACCATGGCAATCATTAAAGATGTGTGTGGGATGGTGGTGATAGGTCTCTTGAGTATAGAAGTATACCACTACCCCACGACAAGCAATGACTATAAAATAAAAATTATGGTATAGTGGTATGATCTCAACTTAACTATCAAAGGTTAACTCATTGTCCGCAGTCAACAAACAATGACATTAAAATAATATGTAGTATGGCGTTGTTAAGTTATGTAACCCACTATCTCATGATCAACAATCTGTAAAGCAAAAGTAAGTGTGTGGTATGGTGGTATGAAGCTATATAATCTACCACCCCATGATAAACATATTTTAAAATTAAAAGGGACTTACCATATGGCGGTATAAGGATGTATAACCCATCATCCCATAGTGAAAAAACTACAACATAAAAGAAGTGTGCAGTATGGCGGTATGAGAACCACTATCTCACAGTAGAAAAGTGACAACATAAAAAAAGCCTATGGTATAGCGAAATAGGAAAAATGAGTATATTACATGACACTACCATCCCACAACGATTAAGAGAAGTGACGATGGTACTGTGGTATAGGTTGGAAAAAACATTTATGTCAACTATGAAAGTAACTATTTAATTATAATGAACCATTTGATCTTCTAAGATCAACAACATATATTCAAAATCAAAATAGGTGCAAATTATGAAATATTTTGAATTAAGTAGACATTGATGTTAAAATTACTAAGTTCAGAAGCAATTATATCTAGAATTCAACGCCATTTTTTGCAATCATTTGCAAAAGGATCATCATGCCAAGAGCTAAGGATTTTGAGGAAGAAAATCTCTACAACTACTATATCATCAGGTAAGTGAACAAACACTCTTCGTAAGCAATTCTAAAGCTTTTGGTTGGCTAGGATCTACAATTAAGGGTTTAGAAAATTCAAAAGGAAGTAAAAAAATTTACACCATGCCACCTAAGAAGAGTGAACCTATGAGTAAGAAGGAAGAACCCAAGGTGAAGAAAAGCCCTTTGCAACAATCCATATAAGAACTTTTACCTGATTCAACATATATAGGATTTAAGAAAGTGTTTAGATACATAGCTCATGGGTGTCATGATGCAATCATTCCCATCTCTAGGTGGGATTTATTTGGGTATTTTTATGATAAAAGAGATGCCAAAATCCCAGTGTCGAACCCTTGGACTCTAGACCTAGCCAAGATGGTAGTCTAAAATGTCTTTATAGATGTTGAATTCATTAAAATATTGGCATGAAACTATCATCCAGCCACCAGAACCATAAGGATGACAAATGGTTCGCCAATTGTGGTATTAACCAAGTCTGTCATTGTAGATTGTTTCAAATTCAATAAACAAGACCTTGCTAAAATCAACTTGCAGAAAAGTGAGGATGAGTACAATAGGTTGAGGAAAACTCATAGGAGTGATGAACTCCCTATGCACATGAGGAAGGGTGAAAATAATAGAAGAATACCTATCTCCTCTTCTCACATTGAGCCATTTATTGTAGAATATTTTCAAATATATTTTAAAAGAACCTATTTTTCCTTGTGTCAAATTCTTGGAATGGATTCTCAAGAGAAGATACCAATTGACTTAATGGTGATGGCCATGAGGATCCAAAACCCTGAGACAAATATTGAGTATGGTTTTGCTTCATTCATTAAGAGAGCATTGCATGAAGGACTTTTACAAGTAAGAGAAGATAAAGGCCCCATCAAGTTTAGATGTTACTCTTTGTTGTGTCACCTAATTCAATATCAGAACAATGATAAATGGACTAGGATAATGTGTTTGGGAATGGTTGATCAATAAGGTGATCAACTTCCTATTCAAAATTGGTGTTATATATGGGATAGTAGAAGCAAGAGGAGCAACTATGTGATTTTTCATGATGATTTTGTAGTAATAATTATGTTTGTGCTTGGTCATAAATCACCAAGGTTACATACACCAATATTGAAATTATTAAGGCCCTTGGCATTAAGGCCAGAGCAAGGGCATGCCCACAACATTGGTGATTGGTTCTTTTTTCTAGATGTTACAGTAATAAGAGTATGTGGATGTCCCCAAGCTCCACATGTTTTACCCAAGTTTATTCGTCTCTGGTTGGCGTTCTTAGAGTTTATGTGGAAAATGTTATGTATGGAGAAGGAGGTCATGCATAAACAAAAGAAAGTCACATTATTGCTTGATTTGACTATACATGAAGAATTGTCTGTTGGATCTCATACTCTTGAGGAGTTGCAACATTATTTGAAAACAAGATATTCTTTGGAGTCTAGGGGACAAAGGGTCTTTGACCCCAAAGACCACATGAATTTGTTGAGGCAAATAATCCTCATTAAGTCTGGGATCACCCATGATGTTGATTACGAGGAAGATGTGATAAGAAACTGCTTGACTCTCTAAGAAGAACTTCAAAGGAGAAGAAATATGCGATATTAACAAAATTAAATGAAGAAAAGAGGAAGACAAACATTGATTTCTTGGGATTTTATATAGATGAAACATCAGATTCCATCAAGAGGATCAACCTAATGATCAATAATTTTGAGAAATTATATGGTAAATCAAGAATAGAGTTGGAGAAGCCCACCAAATTGCCTACCAAAATATCAAGTGGAGTTTTAATCTCTAAGCCCCCTCCAGACACTACTATAATGCAATATGATTCTCCAGAATCACCTCCAGAGCAATCAGGGCCCAAGAGACAAAGGGTGCAAGAGCCAAATCCTCTTGTATCATATGAGATAAGTGAAGAGGTTGGAGATATAGAGGAGGTGGCCAGTGTTCTAGGGAACTTGAAAGATGATGTTGAAGTCAATCAACCACTCCAAAAGCATGAAATTGAAGCGTACAAGCCAAAGGAGAGGATGGATATGCATGCACAAGCTAAGAAGAAGATGCATGATGATGAAAGAATGATTACAACCCTCTAATTCATGGAGTATGATGAATTTATCAACACCCTAGAATTCAAAGACTTCTTGATTAAAATTAAAATGAAAGAGTTTGAGGATAGAATTGACATAAACAAGATGGGTTTTGAGGAATCTCAACATGATCAAATTGTGGCCCAAAATTTCAATGAATTAAGGATAAATGATCTTAGCATTAGTCCACAAGAAGCTAGGAAAATGGTGCTAAAAAGAAATATCTTGCTTATACCTGGGATGGATTTGAAAAGGATGTTCCTACTTGATCAGGTAAGAAATCAAGAAGACCCCATGTTAATGGTTGAGCTTTGTTTAGAGGAAGGCATGAGCAGGACAAGATATAATCCAAGAATTGAGACCTTAGCCTTTTGGGCTAAGCAAAAAAATATAAAGAAGCCAAAAGTGTTGGATATTATGCAAGAAATGAGAGGGAATGCAATGGTAAAGACCCTCAAAGATACCTCGACCTTAGAAGCAGCTACCATGACTATGCATTTTGTTATATTCACCCGAGCAGTTGTCAAGAGTTTGGAGAATAAACATGCAAAATATGAAAAAGCACAAATAGATATGAATGATGAAGTGAACAGGTTTTTTATAAAGAATGTGAAGTTAAAGCAATAATTGAAAGGGGTAGGCCCTTCTCAAAGTACTAAAATGGTAGTGTACCAGCCCTCAACCCAAAAGATTGATGTTTTTTTCACTGATTAAATAGAGGCCTTGAAGCAAGAAATAGAAAGCTTAAATAAGAGCAATGAGGATACCAAAGTAAGGAAAAAATCTATAACTCATTATAAAAATTCTTGGAGCACAAAATCAAGATGGTGATAGAAAAGGTAGAAAATGTGCATGAATGTAATACTTCCTTGTCCCAAGTAGTAGAATAGATGAAATCCCATGCTCTCATTTTGGATCCTTTGTTTAATAAATGGAAACCCATCCATCATACACTAAGCACATTGTACAAGGTCTTACAAAGAAGTGTGGATGCACCTACAAATTTAAATCCCACATCAATGTGGACAAAGTGAAAATTACTTCATAAGAAGTGCATGAAGGTATTTGTGGGTCTCATGCTAGTGGACCTAACCTAGTACAAAAATTATTGAGAACAGGGTATTATTGGCCTTCAATGGAACAAGAATCTGTTCATTACTCAAGGAAGTATCACCAATGTCAACAACACAACGATCTTGTTCACACACCAGCACAAGAGCTATGACTTATAACAAAACCATCACCTTTCTCATTGTGGGGATTAGACTTGATAGAAAAGATATCTTATGCTTCATCCAATGGGAACAAGTTCATTATCACTACTATGAAATACTTAACAAAGTGGATAGAATTCATTCCGTTAACTTACATCACAAGAAAGCAAATATCCAAGTTCATCTTGAATTATTTGATTTGTCGATAAGGAATTTCCCAAACTATCATAACGGATAATGGAACCCCATTCAAAAATCAATATGTCTATGAACTTTGTTCAAAGTTTTCTATCCAACACTGATTCTCAATGCCATACTATCCCCAAGGAAACACTCAAGTTGAAGCATCCAATAAAACCATTATGAAAATATTGAAAAATATCGTTGATGATGCTAGCCATGATTGGCATTTGTAGCTAAACCCAACCTTATGGGCTTATTGAACCAACATTTGTACACCTATTGGTGCCACACCTTTTTCCTTGGTCTACGGATCTAAAGTGATCCTACCTATTGAAATTGAAATCCCCTCACTATGAGTATCCTTGAAAGGCATGGTCAATAATGAGGAATATCGAGTGGTCGGACTTAATGAGCTAGAGCTTCTAGATGAGAGAAATTTGAGCACATTAAACCATCTCAAGGTTTATCAGAATCAGCTCAAAAGAAGCTACAATAAAAAGATAAAGAATAGAAACTTTCAAGTAGGTAAATTGGTACTAAAAGAGAATCAAAATATCCAACTAAATCAGGACAAGAAGGGGAAGTTTGAGCCAAACTAGTTAGGTCCTTTCATCATAACAACAAGCTATGGCTCTAGATCTTATCAATTGGATACTCTTGAAGGAGAACCTTTAGCCAAACCTCTAAATAGCAGTCATCTCAAAATATTTTATACTTGAGCACATCAGAATATCCCCAAAAAAAAAAATCAAAAAGCAAGAAAAATAGTAAAGAGAAATAAAACGTCCTTTAAGTGAAAACAACCTTGTGCACTTTTAGGACTTGTATCGTACTACAAAACCTGGTAAACAAGCGCCAAGTTGAATAAGACTTGCATCTTTATCTATCAAAACTATCTAAAGCATCCACCCCATTTGTCCCATAATAAAACGTACAACCAACCATGGCTCGATGACTAACCAAGTGTTGAACCTTGTTGCACCATCTTAATCCATCTATCCTAATGAACATAATCTTGTCTCGAACTAGGGGTAACTTCCCGAAATTGGTAGCGAATTGGGTCCTTGTCAATCCCATCATTGTCAAAAAACCATAAAAACTCAAAAACATCTACAAAATAAACAAAGTCAAAAATAGTTGGTATGAGTTTTCCATAGTCCATTGAAGTTAGAATGCTTAGCTTTTGGATTCAACTATGTGTATTTTTGTGCCGATGTTTCGGATCACACTCATTGATCCATCATCAAGAAGAGGAGAAAATGAGATCGGAATGCAAATCAAGCTTTATAAAGGGTGAGGAAGATGAGATGAGAAAAAAAGAAATCAAAAAAATTATAACATGAAAGTAAATAAAAAATTGAGTCAACCAAAAATTGGGATCATTAATAATAAGCTATACAATAGCCTTTTATTGAAATAAAACTAAGCAAATAGTAATAAATAATAGTTTTAATTGAAAGAACTTTATTATCGAGAAATAACTTAAAAATGTAAAAAAACAAAGTTAATAAAGAGTAATTAAACTAGATCAAAAAGGCTATTTAACTAAACAAAAAAGCTAAAGGGCAAAGAAAATAAATAGTTTGTTAAGAAAATTACTAAGATACAAAATAAATACAATATGATAAAAATAAACCACAAAAAATAGAAAACTACAAAAATAAAAATGTATTCAATCAATAAGCAAAAGGCGAAAATATATAAAAAATATAAAGCAAAAAACAACTAATAGTACCTAAAAATACACTCTAATAAGTATTACCTACTTATTTAATAAAGATAATATGAGTGACAACTTACTGAAAATACCTAATAATAATAAATAATAATTTAAATTAAAAGAACTTTATTACCGACGAGGAATAACTTAAAAAATATAAAAAATCAAAGTTAATAAAGAGTAATTAAACTAGATAAAAAGACTATTTAACTAAACAAAAAAGCTAAAGGGCAAAGAAAACAAATTAAATAGATATACTAAGATGCAAAATAAATACAATATGATAAAAATAAACCACAAGAAATAGAAAAACTACAAAAATAAAAATGGATTCAATCAATAAGTAAAAGAAAAAATATAAAGCAAAAAGCAACTAATAATACCTAAAAATACACTCTAATAAGTATTAACTAGTTAATTAATAAAGATAATATGAGTGACAACTAAATGAAAATAAATAATAGAAAAAATAAGACAAACAAACTAGAAAAAAACAACAAATCACTTAACTATTTAAGAAGATAAAATAAAGGAAAAAAATAAAAAATAAAATAAAATAAAAGAGAAAAAAATAAAAAGATTATAAACAAGTAATTTATTAAGTCATTAGTGAGTTACTATTAAGAGCTATAATAATAACTTATTAATAACTTTGAAATGCTAAGAACAAAAATCTTGCAAAGTAATTGCAATTAAGAGACAAATATATAAATAAGTAATAATCTAAAAATAAAATTAAAAAAGAGAGTAAAAAGATAAAAAGGTAAATAACAAGCAATTTATTCAGTCATTAATAAGTTATTATTAGGAGCTTATTATTAATAATAACTTATTAATAACTTAAAAAATGACAAGAACTAAGCATTATTAATACTATAAGCAATAAGAAAAGAGCAATAAAAAGTAAAAAGAGAGGAAAAATAGAAAAATGTTGTCCAAATGAAAAAGAGCAAAAGCCGAAGATCGTGGGGGAAGAAAGGCAATGGAGAAGGTGAGAGGAAACAAACTAGGAGGGAACGGTGGAATGGAGGGAATTTAAAAGAGGGTTCCATGCTAGACTCAATTGTCAACCTTCATCTCGATTGAGATTGATGACATGATTTTTGGTGGCGATGGCTTCTTGAAGTTTGCATTTGAAAAAATTATGTTCCTTAATCACAACTTGGGTGTTTTCAAGGAAAATGTGGTGCTTGGTGTGATGGGAGTGCTCTACAAGGAATGATTTAGAGATTATATCATGTCTAATGTCGGTGCAATGCTCTTTGATTCTAGTATTGATGGATTGTCTTGTTTCTCCAATAAATGGGGTCCCACACAAGCAATCAATTTTGTACACTCTGACATGGAGAAGCGGCGATAAGGGGTCCTTGGTGGAGGGGATGAGATTCCTAGTGGTAGATATGGGTTTGAAGGCACAAGAAATACCTTTCTTGTAAAGAATTTTTGAAATCTTATTGGAGAGGCCTTCAACATAGGGAAGGGTAGCAAAGTGGAGATTGTTGGTTTCATTAGGCTTGGGGGTGGGGTTGACATGATTTTTGGAAATCAAAAAATCTTTGAAGATTTGCTTATCACGATAGCCATTGAGCTTGAAAACTCGATAGAGATGAGAAAGTTCGAGTTTGATGTGGTCTTTGTCGCAAATGTGATAAGCTCGGGTTGCTAGAGTATTGAGGACACCAACCTTTTGTGCTAGATGGTGGTGGGAAGAAGCATGAAGGTAGAGGTCAGTATGTGTAGATTTTCTAGACTCGTCGAGCCAAGGAACCATCCTCTTTCCTTATGATGAGGATGTCAAGAAAAGGAAGTTGGTTGTCGGCCTCAACTTCTTTGGTAAATTGAATGCAATCAACTAAACTGTCTAAGTGGGAGTGGAAAAGGTTAAGTTGGTCAGGGTCATGAGGCCAACACACATTGGTGTCATCTACATAGTGCTTCCACCAACGAGGTTTAAGTGGGAAGGAATTGAGAGTTGTCTCCTCAAAATATTCCATGTAAAGGTTGGCTATGACAGGAGATAGGGGGAGCCCATGGCAACTCCATCAATTTGCTCATAAATCACATTTTGGAAAGAAAATAAAGTGGAGCAAAGGAAAAGATCAAAAAGAAAAGCAATTTCAGGATTGGTTTTATGCTTGACTAACTCCACAGCGTCCACAATGGGGACCTTGGTGAAAAAGGAGACAACATTGAAGTTGACAAGGATTTCATTGCTTTCAACCTTTTTGTCTTGAATGAAATCGATGAAATGGTTGTAGTCTTTGATGAAGGATTCGGTGTTGCCAATGAGAGGAGAGATCAACTTGGCAACGAAAGAGGCTAAGTTATAGGTGGGGGAATGGGAGGTGTCAACAATTGGCCTGAGGGGGATGCTCGGTTTGTGAATTTTAGGGGCACTATAAATGTGTGGGGTGAATTCCTTGTGAGGAATGAGATGCTTTTTGGTAGGGTCATCAAAGGAAGAAAGGGAGATGGCAAGCTTGACTTTTCTGACAATTTTGGCAATCGAGTTGCTTGGGAGGGTTTTGTAGCTGCCACTATTGGTGAGATGGTCAATCATTTTGGATACATAAACATGCTTGTCCAAGATGACCACCACATTCCCTTTATTAACCTTCATAATGATGATTTCATCATTCTTAGCAAGCTTCTTGAAGGCTAAGAGTTCATTTTTGGGGATATTATGCTTAGGGGGTTTTGCACGTCTTAACACCACCGCACAATCTTGCCTGATTCCATCTATGATTGGGATAGGAAAAGGTTGGATGGCTTTCTCAATTTCAATGAGGAAGTCAACTTTGGGGATGGAAGGAGGAGTAGAGGCAAAATTTGGCCCACGTTTTAAAAAATTTAAGACCAAGGGGTCAATCGAAATCTTGGAAAGGTTGACAACTAGCTTGGATTCCCAATCCACAATGTAGTTGCATGTATTGAGGTTGGATTAGAGGGAACTGGAGTATGAAACGGGGTTGGAAATGAGGGGACTCAAGTTTGAGAGGTAAATATGATATTAATAGGTGTCAAATGAGATAAAGGAGTGTGTTAGAGGGCGCACCAAGGCATCTACAGCCAAGAAAAGATGAGGTGATCGCTTAGGAGATGTGGAGGAAGCATAAAATACACAACAAGAGGGGAGAGGAAAAGAGAGAGGGGAAAGTTGGCAGTCAAGAGTGTTGGAGTAGGATTCAACGATCTAATTGATCGAGCTTGCATGGCGTGATGATGAAGGATAGACCTGCTCATTGGATGACCTGGGGCTCGAGGAAGAGGGGTACGTAGATGGTGCGAGAGGACAAGCAATAAAAGAAGAAAGAGAGCTACAAGAAGTAACATCGTCATTAATGCATGTAACATTAGAGACAATGGTAACAATGGACTCACTTGGAGCGATCGATGAGAAGGAGCTTGTAGATGTCAAATTCTTTAGCTTGGGTGATAGCAAAGAACTCTCGCGTGCCTATAAATCACTCAAAATTGTAGGTGAAGAGTTGGCATAGGATGGCGAGTGCTTGCTACAACGAAACAAGGTGGACGAAGGTGATAAAATGTCTAAGTTGGAGTTTGCAAGACGAGTGAGCTTGAGATTGGGCGCAACTAGAGGAGGTTGGTAAGTCCCATTTATCTGCACAATCCATGAAACAAATTTCTCTCCAACTACATGAGCTACAAGGTCGGTCGAGCTAGAGGTGGAGGAGTGACATTTGCAAATAATAGGGTTGCAAGGGTCTAAACAAATTTGTGAGGGAGCACGAGTAGCTCTAGAATTAGATGGGAGAGGATGGGAGTATAGCTGGGTCACGCTTTAAGTCACCACCCGTCAAACTACATGGTATTTACGTGTATAATGTAGGTAAGTCTAATCTTTGATCAACCCCCAAGGCCTTAGGTCAGTCCCCTTAGGTGTTTGTCATGGTCTTTTAACTTAATAAAATATTTTAAAAATCAGAAAGAGTCAAAAACATACTCTTATCAAACAAGCAAACTACAAGTTTCTATGTGGATAATTTAGGCAAGGCCATCATTGATGAGCCCCCAAGGCCCTAAGGTAGTCCCCTAAAACAAACAAAATCATCCAAATAAATTCTCAAAATTCAAAACATTCATAAAAAGTTAGAAAACTCCAAAAATAGTGTCACTCAATACAGTCGAACTACGATGTCTATGTGTTCATCATGTAGGCAAGGCTAATCTTTGATCAGCCCCTGAGGCACTAGGTCAGTCCCTTTAGGTCCCCTATTTGTTTCTAAATATCCCAAAAACAACAAAAACAACATCAAATAATTTAGAAAATTATAAAATTCCCTATCTCCATTATCACTTACACGCAATAAAATTTTCATTCATAATAAATAATGATCACATTCAACCTTTGACGAAGTAATCAACATGCTAGGACTAAAAAAACAGCCTCAATTTTCCCATAAAAAATCCATTTTCCCATCAAATACCCTTTCACCTATCATGTCATTTAAAACTTTATCATTTAAAACACTCCACTTATCCGTCCTATAGTCATCACCTTAACAAATTCACATTTGTCATCCTAACTGTATAAGAAGAAAGTCATATAAATGAGACTATATTATATCAACGGAAGTCATTTGAAGGTCCCTTTGAAGGAACGATGGAGAAAGACAATATGAAGATTATCAAAGAGAGTATATCATGTCGAAGGAACTTGTTTTAGTGTCCCTTTGACAATCCAACTGAAATCTTATCGAAGACAACTTGGCATATTGAAGGGTAATGTTTTGGGGTCTCTTCGATGACCTGAGACAGGCTGCCAAAGAATATAATGTTTTAAATTGTACTACAACTCCAACAAAACTCATGTAGTAATTACACCTCAGTATTCAAGAAATAGAAAAACATCTCTCGAACATGACACACCAATATATCAGAGTGATAATGAAAACTCAAAGAAAAAAAGCTAGACTTATACACATGAAGATTCGAAGAGACTTTAGAGTGTCGGGATGACTGGTTTATGGATCTCTTCGATATAACAAAAGTGGCAAAGTTCATCAAAAAGAAAGGTATATATCGAAGGGATAAGGGCTTTTTTTCTTTTAGATGAAATAATAACATTTATTATTAGGGAATAAAAGAACATCAAAAGGGATCGAAAGGACTGGAATATCGGAGTAAAGTGGTTCATAGTTTCTTCGAAAAATAGAAAATAAAGAGGACATCGGGGGAAAGAATGTATATTAGTGAGAACCAAATAACAGTCTCTTCAACAGCCCTAAAAGTGAATGAGAAAATGACCAAACTAAGGACTCCATCAAAGGGAAGAACACATATCAGTAGAACAAGGACACTGGTCCCTTTGATGAAACAATAACACTTGTGCCTCAACTTTAATGATACAAAAGGAAATGGATCAAAATATCGAAGTGATAAAATAATTTTGAAGAGACTACTTGTAAGGAAGGGTTTGAGAGGACACTATGATATCAGAATGAAGCCATATGGAGTCCCTTTGAAATTTCAAAATAAACAAAGAGTATACCATTAAAAGGAGATATTGAGGGAAAAAAGAAATGTCGATAAGAACAAAATATTGTCCTCTCGATGCAGTGAAAATATTGATCAGACAACAACATGACAAAGAAACAATTTGGTGACGATGATGAGAAAATCGATGGACTATATTTAAAATAATTGATTATACTCTCAATGAAACTAAAGTGCCATTAAATGATATTAATGAACCAGAGCCGAAGGCATTAAAAATCAAATATTGAAACTACTTGGAAATCATTATGCAACCAGAAAGAAAGGAAATAAAGTATAGTTGTGGACGATGACATAGGACCAAGAAAGGCATTTGTTGTTAAAGTAAGTACCCAAGCCTAAGCTAAAATTATCATTATCTAAAGCTAGTTCAATTATCAAGCATAGAAGTAGGGTTTTTTTTGCAAAATTCATGTTATGTAAAGTATGTCTAAAAACCCTAAGAACAAGAGACAAAAATTGGAAACCAAACATCTAAATCAGGACTTGATTGATCAGTGTCCTAGCTCTAGATAAAGGTCCAGGAGAAATGCATAATTAAACCCTCAAGCTGAGAAATTGGGGAACAAAAATAAAGAAGTAGGTGATTAATGGACCCCAACATGTGTTTATGGTTTGTTTATATACCACTATAAGAAGATGCACAGACATCAACCAGTCTCCAACCCATGGAGACTCAATTTAGGGAAGTTGGTGGTACCTAATGTATTCATCAATATTGAATTGACTAAAGAACTTGCCAACAAATATGACCCTCAAACCCACATGATTAAATAGGAAGATGGATCTTCTTTCATCCTTGTTACCTAGAACTACATTTCCATGGTCTTTCAACTAGACACTAGCATGAACATGACATTCAAGATCAAAGACCTCCTCGATGAATACCACAGCATGAGAACTAGTTACAAAAGGTGGAGATTGCCATTCCATAGGCCCCACAATGGAGGGAACTGACTTAGGGTATTTTCTATAGAGGACCACCCTCCATATTCTATGAACCTATTTGAAGAATACTTCCAATACACATATTACTCTATTTTCCAGGCGCTTGGTTTGGACGCCCCTATATTTATGGCCATACTACCAATGATCTTAATAGCTAATGTACAGAGTCAGGATGCCCAACCCCTTGATTATGTTGAATACTTATCCAATGACATCCATAATGCACTTGTTTCTATCAAAAATAAAGATGGAGGTATCAGGTTCAAACATTATTCTTTATTCATGCATCTCATTCTATATGAAGGAAAAAATATGGGACTGTGGAGTGAACATTTAAGAATAAAAGACAGATGATAATGGAAATATCACGTTAGTTCAGATGTGGACAGCCATTTGGGACAGTAGGTGTGCAAGATCATATTATTTGTATTTTGAAGAGTATTTTGTGAAGCCTTTATATAAACTCCTAGGTCATCCATATGACTATAGTCTGTCAACTGAAATACAACAATTCCTTAGACCCAAGGATAAGGATGAAAGAGGGAAGGTCAGTCACAACTGGGGTGATTGGTATGCTTATGATGATTGTATGAAAATGAAAGTATATGGTTATGAATGAGCATCATTTCCACTGCCGAAAACTTATCCAAATAGGGTTGCATATTTAGAGATTGTGAGGCAACTAGCTTACTCAGATTTTATGCATCCGAAGAGTCATAACAAGCAACCCTTATGCCTGACACATTGTGTTTTGGATATTTTATAGTGGTTTCTAAAAAAGGATATGAGTTAATTGACAAAAGGCTAGAATATTACAATTTTCCCAAAGGGAATGTGAGGGAGAAATTTGACCCTGGACATTTTATAAATGATGTTAAAACAAGTCAAAAATTGAAAGGGTATCCCCATGTACTTTTTGAAGAGGATGATTTGAGAAGAAATGTTGATGAGCATCACACTTCTAGGAAGATAATTCTATATAATAGACTGATGACAGTAGAAGCTTGTAGAACATGCAATAATCCTTTATTTGGAGGTTCTTTTCTAGAAATTAAAGACCCCATAATGAGGTTGGATTCATTAATATCACATGAAGCAGAGTTGACTAGGGATGTGCCTCCTTTGGTGTTCACAAAGAAAAGAGTTGAGGATATTGGGGGAATGCAAGCTGAAAGTGAAACTCCACTATGTCAACTCTCTCCTCATCCTACACCGAATATTAGCTTATCTGTTAACACATCTATTGCAAAACAAGAAGAAGTGGGGAGTGATGATGAAGGTGTCCAGGTGGTCAAACATGTAATTGAAAACCATGAGCCTCCCTTTGAAAGAAACATTGTTGTAACAGAGTCCTCAATTGAGCTTTCAAATTATATAAGACATAGTGCTAGCCAAAAGTTTACTTCTCATGATGATTTTGTTAAAACCATCAGTTTTAAGACATTTGTGTATGAATATAAAGGTGAACTAATTAGGGAAAGGATTAAGGATATCACACTTGTACAAGAAGCAAAAGCTTGAAAAGAGCTATAGGACGAAGTTGATAAAGAAATGGAAGCCATTACCCTAAAAAAGGGAAGGACATTGCTAGAAGAGGTAGGGGTCATGTTGCTCCTGTAGACACATAAAATATACATGCACCTGATTTTGACCCTACTAACATCATTTCGTCTTGAATCATACTCTTAGCTTATCAACACCTTTCATCCCTTAATTAAATAAATCATTATTTATTTAATCAGGTCTTCCTCCTCTAGTGATTAAATTAATCAATTTAATTTAATTAATCATCTTTCTCTGTTCATTTAAATAATTCATTAAAGTCTCTAAAGTCCTCTTATTAAATTAAATAAATTAAACCTTATTTGATTTAATCTAACATTTTCCCATTTAGTTAAATAAATCAAAATCATTTATTTAATTAATCATTTCCTTTCAATTCTGATTTAAATCAATTCATCAATTTAATTCAAAATTGTCAAATCATCTAATCCCTCATTAAATTGATCAAAACTGGATTAATTTAATCTCAATCATTAAAATCCTCTAGAGAATGCAACTTGCACAATAAATCAATTACTTTGATTTATTTAATTGCCTATTTTCTCTCAACATGGCATCAAAAGGGAATATTCCCTCAATTTCAATTCAAAATTCAAATGGGATTAATCCTTCCAACAAGGCATTTAATTCCTCTTACATGTCCTAGCCTTGAGCCAAGTGACATTAACTCCATTTCCTTCTCCTTCCAACATGTGAGATTCAAATTTCAAATTTGAATCTCATGACATTTATCATGTACATTGATCAAAATGTGCTCAACCATCAACCATTCACATCTTGACAAGTGGCACTTGGCCATTGGATATTGAATGATCCCACATTGGTCAACTTCACTCTTTTTCCAATTTAAAAATCTATAAATGAGAGACTCTTCCTCTCATTCAATCATCCACAATTTGAGTAAACTTACTATACTCAAATCCTTCATCATCCACAACCTTCATGCAAAGTTACTCTCTTCAATTGAGAACTAATTTTGCTCATTTCATCCAAACACTCATATCATTTTCAGATTTGCAACAAGGTTATGCTCAAATCTCTTTGGAGATTTGACCATTTGCTCAACCAGTCCACATTGCAACTTAGGAATTGGGAAAAGGCCAATTGCAACACTTCATTGGCACCAATTCCCCCATGGGATCATCATTCTATTAGATTTTTTTAGGATTTAGTTTAGTTTCTTGTTTTATGTTCTTCATTTTCCTAATTTTAGTTTGAATAGATGGATTTTGTGGGGAATCTATCATACTTATTTGCATGCATTTGATCTAACAACTAATGTTCTTTGTTGTCTTTGTGCATTTGCAGGTTTAGGGGTTCACATTTTGGCGCTAGAAGGAAGGCGAGAAATCACAAATTTAACACATTTTTAAAAAAAATCTGCTTTTTTTTACAGTTCTGGGTGTTAATTCTTGTTCTAGCGCATTCGTGGTATCCTTTAACGCATCTGCAGACTATTCTGGTGCATCAATAGACTGTTTTGGTGCATGCAGACTCTATTTTAACACATACATGCTCTATTTTGGTGCATACAGGCTCTATTTTGGCGCATCCAGGCTCTGTTTTGGCGCATAGAGTTTTATTTTAACACTTTTTTAGTCAATTTTAAAATGATGATATCTTGGTCATACTGAGGTCTTTTTTGATGCTTTTTTTTTAAATAGGGTAGAATTTCATAAGCTATCCAATGGTGCAAGTTTTTATCAGTTTTATTTGAGTTAAAATTATTAATTTCACATCTAAAGTCAAATCACACTATAACTTGGTCTAAATTTTAGGATTTTTATGCTTAATGATTCATGTAAACCTTGTACCTTCTTATTTCTTAAATTCATCTAACATTTTGAGTATTTTTTTTCAGATTGGAAAAAGGGAGGAAGCAAAGGAAGAGGTTCATTATGACATCATGCTCATCATACACAAAGTGTTTTTCACTAAAGTGTTCTTCAACACTCTTTAAGAAATTTGTTAAATATCTTTGGCCTTAGGAACACTAAATTCACTTTGGATTTAAAAAGAACAAGCAAATTTTTATTATGACACCATGCTCATTTTGTACAAAGTGTTTTTAAACACTAAAGTGTTTTTCAACACTCTTTAAGGAATTTGATAAGTTCATTGATCTTAGCACACTAAATTTCTTTTGGGATCTAAAATAAACAATCAAATTTCCTTTCGAAAGTTGTCAAGGGGCTAAAAAGAACCTTAGACAAACATACTAGATTTCATTTAAAGGTTAACAATTGAACAAGGCAATCTCACATTTCATTTGGTGCTTAAAAAAAACTCATCATTGCTTTGAGGTCTAAAATGAACAAGTGTTTTCCATGTTTTGCAATCTTTTTCACAAGTTAATATCATTTAAAATGCGTATGCGCTTCTCTCACACTTCACAACGATCTTGAGAATCAAAAGCATTTTGGTGATATCAGGTTGTTAAAAAGATTGCCTCCACATTTCAATTTGGGCATTTTAAAATTGAACAAAACATGCGATTGTGAGCATGACATATTGCGGAAGTTTTCCCTTTGTTTTTCAACAAAGGTTGTGTGAACGACGGGATATGTTAGCTCACTTTTGTTTATCTTAGAGGGCCTGTCTTGTGGGAAAAAGTACTCACCCAAGGGAACAACCCAACCGAGAACACGCTAAAGCCAAGTGACTTCCAACTGGTATATAAGTGTGGATTCTTGAGGAAAGTTCAAGAATCATGAGGATTATTCCGACGAGATAAACAGAAATGGACTCTTGCCGATGTTGGATAATCCCCCATGAACGGAATGCCTGCATTAGAACCCTTTGTTTAGAAAAAGGCCAAAACCTTGTCTATCTTGTTGGTGCAAAAGGTCATGTCTTTTGAAGCTGCCCCACGTTATACATGTGGTCTTGTTGTAGAAATGGAAAGTATGCCATGGGAGATTCATGGGTACTAATGCTTGGCTGACCCGAGAAGTGTGTGTCATGGAGGGGAGCCAGTGTGGTCAAGCATTTAGCCATTCGCACAAGATATGCACAGCTAGATTTATCCAAGTGGGAACCCAACAAGATATTGCCTCATCATCCTAAGATTGTAAAAGTGCTCGAAAGAAAAGAACAAATTGTTTGGTTCTTAAAAACACTTGAAACATACATTCAAAAGACCTTCAAATTTCAAACCCCTTAAAGGAGACAAATACCTTTGACAAATTTAAAGCACTCTTGCTTTCCCTAGGGATTCTATCCCTAGAGGTTTCTAAGTGTTTGAATTCTATCGTCATTTGTTTTCAAGAAGGTTAAACATAGGTAACTTTTGCCCTATTTTCCTCGATTTCCACACAATGGACCTTGTGGGATGAGAAAGAAAGTGGGACACTAGATATATAGTTTGAAACATAAGCAAACAAGTGTCTTTGATAAAAAGAAATTCATTAAACCAAGATAAAGAGACAATTTGAACTTCATGTGTGTTGTTTCCAATGATTTCCCGGAAGATTAAAATCCCAAAGCCAAAGTTCAAAAAGCTTAGTCTGAAAGCTCGTGAGGAGCGTCTTGAGAGACTTTTCAAATTCAGAGAAAGACTTGTATACAACTTTTACAGAAAAGCTTCAAGGAACAATTTGACTTTGTATGCGTTTTACTACCAACAGAATCTCGAACTTTTTGAAAGGTTTTCTTTTCTCCCATAGGAAGTATAACGTGTTCTTCAACACCGAGATCTTGTAAGAAAGAGTTGTGTCTAGGTTCAAGTCTAGGATCAAAGCGTCATCCCCATCCATCTTTTCATCGAAATCAAATCTCATCCCATCATCAAACCTTTTGAGAACTCTAGAAAAATCACTTGTGCTAAATTTAAAGGGCTAAACCAACATCACCCTATCTTGGCTTAACTCACCTAGCCAAGATAGTCAACACTCTTGGATGAATGTACCTTTAGGATAACACAACTTCCTAAAGGTTTACTAGTTCATAAATCACATTGGCTTAACACACTTAGCTAATTCATCCACTTGTGCAAGTTCCCCTAGGATAACGCAACTTCCTAGGGAATACAACTTCACTACAAATCCTGTTTGACTTAATGCATCTAGTCAAAACATCATAATCAATCTAAGCCCTTACAAGTTTAGCACAACCCTTCAAAAGTTCTCCAAAATTTTCATTCATTCACTTCATCCATTTATCTCATTATAATTACTGCCCTCTTTGATCTTTGGCTTTCCTAGTTTCTTCTCTTTTGAACCTGAAAGGTTAGGATCAAACGATCCCTATTTTTATGGTTCAAACTAGATCTCAAGACAAGAAGAACATGGACAATATCAATGACATATCAAATTTTGTGGACATGAGTCGGTTAACCTCTGAAATAAACCTTGCGGAATCGAGCAATCCCCCAACTAACTCTCCTTTATCATCACAAAATCCTCAAGAGGAGAGCCATGAGGAGGACATCATAAATGAAGACATGGGGATGACACAATCTAAAATGATAAAAATGGTTCAAAACCCCGAGAACCATAAAATTGTTAGTGCCATGTTCAAGTACTTAACACATTAACTGAAGGAGGGTTCTCGTTCCCTTTCAACCTTGATGCAAGCACTAGTACGGATGTGCCTTTTACCAATGCATCCCCCATGTCAAACATCAATTAGGAAGTACCTCACATCACGACAACCATCACTCCAACCTCACCAATTGGAAACAAAGGAAGTGCTATGTTTCGAGAGTTACAACAGCATCGCCTAGTGACCAATAAAGAGGTAGCTGTCACCACCACGCTAGATAATCTTGCGTCAGAAAATCCATTGCACCCATACATCCCACTCACATTTCATAATCTCGCTGGTTCATCTTCATTTCATGCTTCACCAGCCTATCAGTTAAACATACCCACTTCTCTACCACAAGGAGAAGGTGATTTATTTAGAGCAACTAAAGTCATTGATCTTTTTTGTTTCCAGGGTAGCCTACCACCGCTACCCCCATTTTCATTCGCTACCACATCACCACTCGAAGTAGGGTTTCCTCCCCTAAATACCGATAGCTTCTCATAACAGGGCAATGTGCACATCACCTCAAACTCCATCTTTTTGCCTGCAACGTCACAGCAACAAGTGGCAACCATCCAAGCCACTGCAATGAACACATCTGTTGGTCCTCAAATATCCCAAAGTATGCCTTCTCAAGGACCAAACATCTCCACCACCCCTCCAACAACCCAAATCCCAAACACCACCATAACCCCTTCATCGGTCACAATGGTTGGCATCATTCCCATTCCACCACCAATCCCACCAAAAGCCAACACAGCAAATTCATTCACCACCCTAATCCAAACCCTTCAAAAGGCCAGCCAACAAAGAGTACTCAAGCAACAATAGCATGCTCAAGCACAAGCCCAAGCACAAGCTCAAGCATAAGCTCAAGAACAAGCTCAAGCACAAGCACAAGCACAAGCTCAAGCGTTGGCTCAAGCCCAACAACAGGCGCAAGCCCAATACAAAACGCAATTGCAAGCGATCCATCTGCAAGCATACCAACAAGCCCTACAAGACTTTCAAACACAACAACAAGCTAAACAACAAGCCTTATTGGCACAACAGCAGCTCAACCAACAACAAGCTTTGTTAGCGCAACAACAGCTAGACCAACAACAAGCTTTACTCAACAGCAAATTGATCGACAACAGACTTCATGGGAACAACAGCAGATGGACCAACAACAAGCATTGTTCAAGCAAATGCAGGCATACCATCAGGCTTTGAACTGACAACCAAGCTTGCAGCAAACGCCCACTAGTACTCTTCCCACCCATCAAACACCTCAAACACCTCACAACTCATTCATCCCACCTCCCGATCTAAGAAAAGATGCCGCAACACAAATCAAACTGCTCTCGCAGCAAGTGTTAGACTTACAAGCAAGAAAAACCACAAGCACACTAGGCAATTTGTGCCCTTATCCGTTCGATAGAAGTCTCACCATGGTACCGTTCCCAAAGGGATTTGAGATCCCCAAATTTGACAAGTACAATTGAATGGGTAACCTTAAAAACCACGTTAGGGAATTTCAGGTGCACTGCATGGAGGTCGCATATGATGACACGTATCTAATGCGACTTTTCCCTCGTAGTCTGACTGGTCCAGCCATGGAATGGTTTTCTCGCCTACCCACAAGCATTAAAACATTTGAGGAAATTGTGGAAGTTTTCCTTAAAAATTATGCTTTTAATATGGGTGCGGACGTTGGTTTGGAAGAACTATCATCACTCAAACAAAGGAAAGGAGACCTATTCGCATCCTTCTTGCAAAGATGGTGATCCAAGGCCAATCAGAGCAAGTGGACCATGCCGGAAGAACAACATGTTTACACCATCATAGTCAATCTAGATGAAAACTTGGCGTTTTACTTAAAAATGCAATGCATCACGTCCTATGATCAACTAGTCCCAAAGGCGCTCAACATCGAAAGAGCCCTTACTGCACAAGGAGGCGCATCGACATTCACTCCACCCTAGGATAACCGCTTGTCTAACAACTACAATGATAAACCTCGAACATGGTTGAGAAATAAAAATATCACGAACAACGGTGTGGTTGATGCTAAAGTGATCATCAGTGCCCCTAAGCAGAACATCAAAAATCATCATCAACCACAAAATCATAATCGTAACAATGTGAAGACTAATGCGGTAGTAGCAGAGCAACAACCAACACCCACAAATCAAATCAACAACTTGGGTAATCAAGGAGGACCACCTCCCCGAGGCAAGTATCCCCTCAAGAGGAAGTTCACAGCTCTTGGTGAATCGATTGAGTCCATAATGAAGAAGTTGGTCAAAGAGAATCTAATCAAAGTCTCTAACTCGGAGCAATATGAGGAACCCATGACCAAACCGCCATGGTATAACAAAAATCTCCTTTGTGACTTTCACAAGGTCAAAGGACATACCACCGCCAATTGCATGAGGCTGAAAAACATCATCCAAGACCTCATTGAGGATAAAATCATCAATATCGAACAGCCAGCTGGAAACCAAGACCTAAAAATATACACGAATCTGATGCCGAACCACAACCAAGGAAACAATTAAGGCAATAATCAAGGGAACAATAAGGGCAAGCAAAAGTATGCTAGTGCTAACCTAGTATACGAGGAGATAGTCGGATGCGTCGATGAGATGGTCACCGTCATAAATATCAAAGGAGCCAACAATGACTGTGGAGTCACCACACGTGGTGGAAAGGTTACCATTGTTGGGGCACCAGCTAAGACCCCCATTACTAATAGAAAGGTCATCCCTTATGACTACAATGTCATTGACTAGCTAAAAAGAACACCCGCCCAAATCTCCATCATGGAACTATTGAAAATCTCTGCCTCCTACAGAAAGATCCTTGATGAAGCATTAGTTGTGTCCACCGTCTTCGCCACCCTTGACACAGAGCAATTCCAGGCTATGGTGGGTAACATCGTTACCCCAAACCTCATTACATTCTCTGACCAAGACTTCCCCCTGTAGCCATCTCATAACCGCGCACTCCACCTTCAAGTGTTCATCCATAAAAAGTAAGTCAAACAAGTCCTGGTGGATGGAGGTGCAGGCCTTAACATCCATTCCCTAAAGCTTATAAAGAAATTGGGATTCACCGAGGATTCCATTAATAAAAACAAAAGTATCACAATAAGGGCGTATGATGATCAGGAAAGAGAATCTCAGGGTACTATCAAAATCCCCATTCAAGTGGGGCTGGCAACCATGGAAACCACTTGTTAGGTCCTCGACCTACCGTACAACATCCTCTTGGGACGCCCGTGGATCCATGGAATGAAGGCAGTGGCCTCAACCTATCACCAATGCATTAAGTTCTCACATCAGAATGAGGTCACTATATATGGGGATCCTGAACCTTTCGCCTATTGTAAAAACTTGGAAGCCAAGTTTTATAAGATTCCCCAAGTACCAAAAAATGATGAAAGACCATCTACTTCATACATAGACCCAGCCAACCTCGCTTCCACTTCTGCGACAGAGACACTCGCCATCCCTGACATATCCGAAATCAAAAACGTGATCCAGGACAATGGATGTGGTGACTACAAAATGAAGAGAAATGCATTTTTTGTAGGAGACTTACCACAATCTCCTAGGTCGCATGGACAACCTCACCCAATTGAAACACCTGTCCACACTGTTAGGGCAGAACCTTCTGGATTCCACTGTTGGGGGGATCTCAATAGAGAAAATGTGGATGAGGAGGACATCTCAAATGCATTATACCAAGATGAAAGGCCCACCCCCACCCTACCCATGGAGGAAACTAACAGAGGGTTACAAATGATGTTTGGTATGGGCTATAACAGGAACGAAAGCCTTGGAAGGAACAGTGATGGATGGAGCCCATCATTGTAGAAAGAAGAATGCGGAACCTTGGCCTTGGGTATACTCCTTTGAATATAACCATACGTGGCAGGGGTACTCCCAGAAGGGCAATCAGGTCCTCACCTCAGGTTACATCAATCACTCCTAAACCACCTATTTGCTTAGGTATCCCACTCGATAATTACACCTTTGACATCACCGATATTTGTCCCAGTAGTGATGATGATGATACCATATCAGGTCTCCCTAGGCTCTTTGAAGATTCCACCTTGTTAATGATTAGTGCCTCCACAACTGAGTCAAACCAACCAACCCACCAAATCACTTTAGTACACCCGCAACTCATCGATCACGATCAACAAGGGCCACCAATTCTAGACTCATTTGAAAATGATGAGGCACTCTTAGAATTCATGGGACTAAGGGATACAATTCCGTGTGGAGACCATAAGGCAGGCTTCAACATCACATTGGACACACAGGCATACTATGGGGAGACGATTGAGTCTTTCAGTCGCAAAAGGAAAATAGAGAGAATAAGCTTAGGGTTATTGAGTGAAAACCACACTATGGCACTCTCTAACCACAAAATAGTAAAAATAAAGGACGCATCCAATGGTGAAAACCTCTTTGAGGTTTCGGAGGATGAAGGATTCAATCTCCCCCCTACTACTCTACATCAGGAGAAATCAGCAGTACTGGCAGAACAGTGCAACCCTGTCAATTTGGGAACAGAAACAGAGCCGTAAATCACCTTCTACGCTGAGTCACTCTTAACAGAGGAACAAGAACTGTTAGCAGCATTCTTGAAAGAAAGAAAGGTAAACTTTGCATGGACCTATGCTAACATGCCAGGTCTGGATCCTAAAGTCGTGATTCATCATTTGGTTGTTTACCCTGGGGCAAAACCAATCAAATGGAAGTTAAGAAAGATGTACCCACAAATAGCTCTGCTTGTGAAGATAGAATTATAGAAACTCTTAGATGTTGGCTTCATACGACCAATTGATTATCTAGAGTGGGTATCGAATCTCGTGCCAATCTCAAAACCAAATGGGGGCATCCACATCTGCACATACTTTAGAGATCTAAACAAAGCATGTCCTAAGGATGATTTTCCACTACCCAACATTGACATGATAGTGGACATGATGGTCGAGCATGAGATGCTGTCCCTAATAGACAACTTCTCAGGATACAATTAGATAATGATAGCAAAGGAAGACCAGCATAACACAACATTCACATATCCTTGGGGCACCTACTATTGGAATGTGATGCCATTTGGGCTAAAGAATGCAGGAGCTACATACCAAAGGGCCATGACACTGATCTTCCATGACATGATCCACAAAAATGTTGAAGATTATGTGGATGACATATTGGCCAAATCAAAGAAGAGACAGGATCACATAGCAACTCTAAGTGCAATCTTTGACAAGCTAGAACAGTACAAGGTCAAACTCATCCCAAAGAAGTGTGTCTTTGGGGTACAATCAGAAAAGCTACTGGGGTACATAGTTTCAATGAGAGGGATAGAGGTGGACCCTGCAAAGGTAAAAGCAATCCTTGATATGGAAGCACCAAGAACATTAAAGCAACTCAGAGGATTACAAGGTAGACTCCAATCCATCCAGAGATTCATAGCACAACTAGCAAATAAACAAATCGCCTATTCACATCTGCTCCACAAGGGAGTCGCATTCAGGTGGGATGACAAGTGCGAACAAGCATTCAAAAAGATCAAGGAATACCAACTTACACCACTTGTGTTAATGCCACCGATCGTAGGGAAACTGTTGATTCTATACATCTCAGCAACAACGATCGCCCTTGGTGCCCTTTTAGCCCAACATGATGAAAAAGGAACCGAGCGGGCAATTCACTATATCAGCAGAACAATGGTAGGGCATGAACTCAACTACACATCAATAGAAAAAACTTGCTTGGTGGTGGTGTTTGTAGCCTAGAAATTCAGACACTACATGCTAGCTCATCAAATTAAGCTAATTGCCAAAATAGACCCACTCAAATATCTATTGTCAAAAGCAATGCTTATAGGTAGAATGGCTAAATGGGTAATGATATTATCTAAGCATGGCATTGAATATGTCAGAAGAAAGGAAATCAAAGGATGAGTTATTGCGGACCAGCTAGCAGAGGCTCCTCTCTACACAGACAACCCGCTTGTATCAGAATTTTCAGATGAGTCCCTTTTCAATCTCGGTCCAACCGACCACTAGAAACTATATTTTGACGATTCCCACACGCAACATGGATCAGGAGCCGGTGTTTTCTTCATTACCCCACAAGGGGATTGCATACCGAGGTCTTATAAGTTGGCATTCCCTTGTACGAATAACATTGCAGAATACGAGGCTTTAAACATAGGTCTCAAAATTGCGGCATAGTGGTGAATTATGGCATTAAAGGTCTATGGAGACTTGCAACTTATCATTAACCAAGTCAACGGTGAATACCAAACTAAGGATGATAAGCTCGCACCATACAAAAAGGTAGTAGAAAGCCTCAAGGAATCATTCATCGACATCACCTTTGAGCAAATATCGAGGGCAAACAACAGAACAGCTAATGCAATGGCAATGATTGGATCCTTCCTAGATATCCCTCGCAATGTCTCGAAACATGAATTCCTAGTAGAGTAGCTTCTTGTACCAACTTTTGAGGTACCAGAGTCAGAATACGCATGCGAACTCGTTGGTCCCAGTGATCTTTGGTATCATGACATTTGCACCTACCTAAGGTTAGGAATCCTCCCAACTGACATCACCCCAAACCTAAAGCGAACCTTTGTCAAAAGGACCTTACGATTCGTCATCCTAAGAGAGACCCTCTTCCATAGAAGCATCAATGAAACCCTGTTACATTGCTTAAAGCCTAAGGAAGCCTTGACTGCTCTAATTGAGGTACATAATGTCATGTGCGGTTTGCACTCAAGTGGTATGAATTTGGCTAAAAAGTTGCTGAGAACCGGGTACTACTGGCCCACAATGGAGAGAGAGACACATGAATTTGTCAGAAAGTGTCTACAATGCCAACAGCATGGAGACCTCATTCATGCACTAGCTCAAGAATTGCATCCCATTGTTACACCTTGGTCGTTTTCACAGTGGGGGCTCGATCTCATTGGTAAAATCTTGCCCACCTCATCCAATGGCCATAAGTTCATTATCACCACCATCGAATATTTCACAAAGTGGGTCGAAGCAATTCCCATGACCTACATCACAGGTAAACAGATATCCAAGTTCATCCTGAACTACCTCATTTGTTGATACGGTGTTCCTCGATCCATTATCTCTGATAACGGGACACCCTTCAAAAATTAGGATGTCCGTGATTTGTGTGAAAAGTTCAAAATCCAACATCGCTTTTCCACCCCATACTATCCACAAGGCAATGGCCAAGCAGAAGCTACCAATAAAACTGTGTACGTTAGAATGTCTAAATCAAAATGAATCTAATCTAATACACCAATGAAACATTAGATTAAGGAAACTAAATTAAAGAAATCAAAACGCAAACTCTAAATAAAGGCAGTTTCTTCAAATTCGTCCTATTGTCCTTTATCTCCAAGGATTCTTTTCAAGATGTTGGCTCTCAGTTGTTTTAAATAGCAGCTTGTAGAATGGCAACTTAAGAGAATGAGATTAATGAAAATGCATGTGCATTGCTAATATGCTTTAAGCTATGAAATTGAAATGCTAATTAAATGCTAGAAATGCTTGATAAAACTAAAATGCGACTATAATAACTATGTATGAAAATATAGAATTTGAGGTCCTTTTCAATTCACAAGAGGGTTGTATTTATAGATTTTTGTAGGCAGGAATTCAATTGGCCAAGATCAATGGTTGAGTTCAAATCTGTTAAAATGAACGGTGAGAGATTGAGAATTTGAAAAAGAAGATGGAATTTTAAGAGATAGATGGAAAATGAAGAGACAAATGGAAGATGTGTCCATAATTAAAATAGATAATATTTAATTATGTGTGGGAAATGAAAAGCTTCTTAATTAAATATTTAAAAATATTTAATCTTTGAGAAGAGAAAAAGTTTTTTAATTAAATATTTGCAAATATTTAATTATTGAGAAGAGTGAAGAATTTCAGAAAGTGTTTTAATTAAATATTGAAAATATTTAATTAAATGTGAAATGAAAAATATCATTTAAATTTAGAATTTAAACTTGTGATAATTAATATAAATAAATTGTGAAATCTATTTAATTAATTAAGAGGAAAATAACATTAATTAAATAAACTTATTTATTTAATTAAACTAGAAGAATTGGAAAAATGAACAATATAAATAAATAATTAAATTTATTTATATGTAGATGATTTAAGAGTATTAATTAAATAATTCATATTTAATTAATTAACAGGTTTGGTTAACCGTGACCATTTTTAGATGTGTACATTTTGCCCCTCTTTGAAGTGATGTGTTTTACACATTGCTTCAAAGAATTTGCCCTTGATTTTGAAAAATTCAACCGATGATGTTATATGCCTCCTCGAGAGATAAATCGCATGATGAGAATGATGATGAGGATGATTTGGAAGATTTTCAAATGATTTTGGAGAAAATTTGGCGATTTAGCTCTCGAAATAGCACTTTGCATAGTAAAAATAAAAATAATTTGCCACTTTTAGCCCTTTAAAAGGTGAAAAAGGTGAAAAGTCATTTTCATTTGAACAGTAACCTTTGAGAATTTTTGAGGTCTGAGAGATATATTAGCGATGTCGATCCCTTATGAGCACCACAAATTCGAGTGAGGTCACTGTCATCAAAGACCCGCAGCCTATGGACCTCCGGTAAGTCGATCAAAACCTCTCTGTCAATTTTTTAATGATTTTCGAATGTTTTTTTTGAATTTTTTTGATTTTTTAAATTATGTTTTAGCGCATAGAATTTTATTTCGGTGCATACAAGCTTTATTTTAGCACATAGGTTAGATAAAATGGCACATCCAAAGTGGCGCATAGGTGCAAAACAATCGTGCATAGGTGAATTAGCGCATAGAATAGATCAAATGGCGCATCCATGAAACTTGCCTGCGTAGGATGGTAGATTAGCGCATAAGCTAGATTAGCACATAGGTGAACTATTTTAGCGCATTTGTTTGATAAAATAACGCATTTATGAAATCGTGCATCCATAATCTATTTTAGCGCATCCATGGAGTAAAGTTGTGCATCCATGTTATGGCGCATCGATTGACTATTTTGGCGCATCCATGGATTTTTGCTGAATTTCAATTTTTGAAGAAAAATTGATGCGTACTTGAAGATTGTTGCTAGATTAGACAATTGATTTTATGCTTTTGAAAAACATCAAGATTAGATTTGTGTGATTTGATAAATTTGCCTTCGTATTTGAAGAACAAAATAGTCGAAATAATTGATTTGCTTTCTCGATTAAAAGGCTGATAGATGTTGATTGATTCGACTGTTAAATTTGCTTCCATGCGATATGAAAAATAAATAGATAGATTAATTTGCTTTCGTGCTTGAAAACAAATGAGAGATGATAGATTTGATCTGATTGCTTGATTAAACTGATTTGATTGCTTGATTGATCTGATAAAGGAGGAATTTAACCTCCTCCAATTTAGAGAGAGATTCCCTTGTACCTGGGAGATGATTCTGCGATTATCTGAGGATGATTTAGGGATCATACAACAGTGTGGATTGGGTCCTTTGTTGGCAATGCCGTAGTATCGGGTCAATAGGGCACTGTTGACTGCTTTAGCGGAGAGGTGGCACAGCGAGCATAACACCTTCCATTTGTCGACAGGAGAGATCACGGTGACACCGGAGGATGTTTACAAGATTCTGGGTATTCCTTTGGTTGGAGAGCTTGTGATCTATGATCACAAGGAGATTGGGGGGACAAATGCACTGAGATGGGTCTTCTAGGATCCTCATGTCTGCGGATATGAGATTCCATGGAAGGAGATGATGGAGAGTTATGCCCCACTGCCTTCAGTTTTAGCGGGATTCATCGGTGGTTTCCTTTGTCCTGATCGTAGGGCAAAGGGACTATCAGTTGGGTGGGGTAGGATTCTGGAGAACATGCTTCTCCATCGTACTAGATATGCAGGGGGGTCATGCATGCTTGCCCATCTGTACCATGATCTTCATCAGGTCATGTACACAGATGGGAAGAGTCTCTCCTGCGGGGTGACTCTATTACAGATATTCGCATGGGAGCACTTTGCCATTACACGCTCCATCACCTGGAGAGATCACCCCCTTGGATTTCCATATGTTTATGCATATACAGGGCCCCTTGTCCAATCGAGGCTAGGCAAATTAGAGTATTGATGGCGTGTACTCAATGATTTAGATACTATCATTTGGTGACCGTATGTGGACTATGACCCATGGGAGACCGATGATATAGAGCTACCATATGTGACTAGATCTAGATACCTAATTGGGCGGACACCTTTTATCATTGAGTGGTTTTTGGTTATGAGGGTGTTGAGACAGCTAGGATTGGTACAAATGATGCCACAGGGTGTGGCACACTATGCTAGGTGACAAGAGGATGTACCAGAGTGGGGTCCATTTGTGACCATTGAGGCAACCAAGGCAGAGTACTTGGAGTTGCAGCCAGTGCATTGGGTGATGTATCCAGAGGTTACCGATGCAAGGATGACGGATGATTATGCAGCCTATTTTTACACACATCCCTTTCTGATATTTACCGGTCCAAAGGAGCCTGCCCCATTGATGGGAGGGTCAATTACACAGGTGAGGCGATAGTAGCCCTAGGGACCTCCAGCAACAAGGCAGCCACAGGGTCAGGCACAGGTACTAGCAGAGGGAGGGATACAGGTAGAGCAAGCCGAGGATATCGGTGGGGTGGCTATGGATGTGGACGATGAGAGTTCAAAGGATGAGGAGACAGATGAGGATTTAGATGACTCAGATAGTGGAGATGATGGGGATGATGGAGGTGGTGGGAGACAGAGATTTTTCTTCGATGTTCTTTTCAATACGAGGCCACGAACATCTAGAGTAGTGGGTCAGCCAAGTACTTGGGCTCCATGGATTACTATTAGGGCTTTGTCACAGGGACAGGTGGATGCTTTGTAGGCGGAGGTTTAGACTCTTCAGAGTCAATTAGCACAGGCATAGGTGACCATTAGTCAGCTGCAGGCATAGATCGCATAATCGCCACCTCCTGACCCACAGATAGCTCAGCTTACAGCCGAGAGAGACAGTTTCAGAGAGAGATACATACAGGCTGAGGGGGTAGCCGAGAGATTGCTGAGATCAGTTGAGAGCACCTCTATTGGAGAGGTTGTAACAGAGGGGCTGGAGATTGCTCGGTAGGCCGAGTACTACAAGATGAGGTATTTTGAGGCAGTGCCACCCGAGTGGAGGATAGCGTTCACACAGTCAAGTACTTGGACCCGGACCCATTCACGCAGTCATTCCAGGAGTATGACCAAGAGTGTGGGTCAACCGATTAGATGAGAGATCAGAGCTTTTGGGAGCAGAGATCCATCAAGACCTACTACCTCTGGAGGCAGCAGCAGTCATGTTCCACAGCCAGATGCCCCTCAATGATGGACATGTTATACATATTTATGCCATTGTATTTGATATATCTTTTTGAAACATTTGATATCCTTGTATTTCTAGACATTTGTTTTGATGAGATTTATGAGATGCAGTGGTGATTTGATTATGTATGTGTTATGGATGATTTATGCTCATGTTATGGATGCATGTTTTTATTTTTATATGCTATGTCGTGTATGATGATATGATGTAATCTGAATGATCTTTGCTTCATGATGTATGTAATGAATGTATGATGTAAGAAGTAAATGCTTCGATAAAAATGAGATGATATGATTTATGGAGATGTAATATGTAATGAATGATATGCACACGACATGATTTATGATGTAATATGAATGATAATGATGATGTAATGGAAATGCACTTATGTAATGAACTTATGATATATGATGTAAATGAACATGATAACCTAAGTGATGATGTGAAAAGAATGAAATGGATGCAATTTTATTTATGAATGTGTGTGAAATATGCAAATGTAAATGATTAAAATAACGACCATGCATATGATATGTAATGATGGATACTGATCATGATGAATGAAATGAGATGATAATGAATATGATAATGAAATGAAATGATGATGTAAGTATGCAAGTGCAATGATAATGATAATAGAAAATGATGTGAAATGAATGATCATGAAAATGATGTTACAAATGTCCAAATTTACTCAATTGTTTTTTTTGAAAAGGTAGATGAAATACTTACCAACCTTCAAAAATTCTACCTCATATAGCCTTAAAAATGCAATCCTAAATGAGTCATGCAGTCCTAGAATGCAATAATGAATCATTTTCTCTTTTGCCATTCCATGTTGTGCTTGATTTTCATCATTGAGCCTTTTGATATGTTGAAAGTTAGTACAAGCATCAAAGGGTATGTTAGCACCAATGATGACCTGAGTACTGCTTTCATAATTTTTGATATAGCAAATTAATACAAGCATCGAGGTATAATTGAACCAAGATAACCTGAGTATTGTTTGCATAAACAGACAAAATTTAACCATTTTCTTATGCAAATTCTGAAATGTCATCAATGATACGTTGTAGAGTATGTCCCACGACAAATTTGCACCATACTAATGATTAGCTTACAGACAGCAAGCAAAGAAAAATCATACTTCTTCCATGTGATTCTAGTTTAATACATCATTGAACCACTCCAAAGATATGATGTCATCAAATATCAAAACAACAATTTGCAACTTATGCTTTTAAGTTTGTCATTCATTTTATTCAGATTTATATCATCCACTTTGTTTTTGTCAAAATAGTCATGTAAGCTCACTGTAATTGGATAAGACTATTGTTTTCGATATTCTGATTCTAGACACATGCTGTCGTTTTACCTGCTAGAAAAACTCCAAGAAGTGAATTACCCCCTAGTGACCTTGTACTCTGACTCCTGCTAGACACAACTACTGCTAAGGATAACCCTCAAATCATCAAGCCATGATGGGATCTTTGTCGTTTCAAGGAGATGATGTGATGCAAATGCGATGATGATGCTAATGAAAAAAAATGGATATGCAGAATGAATCCTAATAAATGAGAGAGCCAAATAAAATCACAAACAATGCTTGTTTGCCAGGTTTTCACCATTTGCATTTTTTCTAATTTTATGATTTGTTTATTATTACCAAGACGCTTGTTTGCTAGTTTTTCATCAAGGCAATGTCTTTTTTTTTTTTTTTTTAGGACTTTTTATATTGTTTTTGATATTTTCTCAGGTGTAGAACTTCTTCAAATGAATATTGTTGGTTGGATCTTCAAACAGGTCCCCTTCTGCTGTAGATAACTGATATGCCCCTGATCCATATGCTGCAATGATAACGAATGGGCCCAACCAATTTGGTTCAAATTTGCCTTTCTTTTCTCAATCCTATTGATTTCGAGGGTTTTCTTTGAGAACCAAGTCACCCACTTGAAAATTTTGTGGTTTGACTCTATGATTGTAGCTGTGAGACATAATCTGTTGATACCCCTTCAAATGATTAATTGCAGTTTGACGCCTTTCATCAAGCAGTTCCAGCTCTTGCAACCTTGATACTCTGTAGTCTTCATCATTGATTAGCCCCTTAAGTGATACTCGAAGTGAAGGAATCTCAACTTCCAATGGTAGAATAGCTTCTGCTCCATAAACCAAAGCATAAGGAGTAGCACCTATTGGTGTGTGAATGCTTGTTCTGTAGGCCCATAATGCTAGATTCAATTGGACATGCCAATCACGACCGACTTCATTCACTATTTTCTTCAAAATCTTTAGAATTGTTTTGTTTGAAGCTTCGGCTTGACCATTCCCTTGTGGATAGTAAGGCGTAGAGAACTTGTGTTGGATGTGAAATCTTTCACATAGCTCGTCAACATCCTAATTTTTAAAGGGTCTACCATTGTCTGTGATAATGGAGTTGGGAATACCATATCTGCAGATGATATAGTTCAAAATGAATGAAGAAATTTGTTTACCAGTAACAGTTGTCAGGGGAACAACTTCAATCCATTTAGTGAAATACTCAGTGGCTGTAATGATAAATTTATGTCCATTTGAAGACGATGGGTGTATCTTTCCAACCAAGTCCAATCCCCACTGAGCGAAAGGCCATGTTGTGGTGAAGGGTTGTAATTCCTGAGTAGGAGCGTGAATGAGATTCCCATGAATCTGACATTTTGCACATTTCTTCACAAAGATGAATGATTCCTTCTCTATGGTTGGCCAGTAGTACCCTAATCTTAAAAGTTTCTTTGTTAAGGTTAGTCCACTTGAATGTGTCCCACAAATTCCACCATGGACCTCCTGTAAGGCCTTTTTCGATTCATCATGTTCAAGACATCTAAGGAGGGTACCATCCAGACCACGTCGGTATAAGATGTCAGCAATTAAGGTGTAACGGGATGATTGATGAATGAAATTTCTTTTCTGATTCCTAGACAAGTCTAAGGGTAAAGTAGTATCTTTTAGGTAAGTGTAAATTTGGCCATATAAGGGAGAGTTAGAACTCATCAGATGGAAAATGATTTGAGTTTCAAGATTGTCATGGGCGGGAGAAAACAATTGTTCCACCAGGAAATCGTACTGTTTTTTATTCTCTGTCAACTGGAGTAGAGAGGCGATTGTTGCCATAACGTCTGCTGCTTTATTATCAATGCGCGGAATCTGTATGAACTTGATATTAACAAAGTATTTCTTGAGATCTTCCACCATTCTTTTGTAAGTTATCAACTTGTCATCTTTAGTGTTATATTTGTCATTGATTTGATTTATAGCGAGTTGTGAGTCACCAATAACTTGAAGCTCTGCGATTTTCCAGTCTACTGCAATTCTTATGCCGATTATCAATGCCTCATACTCAGCTATGTTGTTTGTGCAAGGAAACATTAGCCGATAAGATTTTGGGATTGTATGTCCTTGAGGTGTAATAAAAAGAATTCTTGCTCCTGAACCATGTTGAGTGTAAGAACCATCAAAGTAGAGTGACCACGACTGTTGGATATCTGTTGTGAACACGTCGGCATCAGGAAAATCAACATGTATCGGGTGTTCTGCTGGTATTGGTGCTTCTGCTAATTGATCTGTAATTACTTGTCCCTTTATAGCTTTTCGATCCACATAATAAATATCAAATTCGCTTAGGATCATAACCCATTTAGCCAATCTACCAATTAAGGTTGCCTTACTTAGAAGATATTTGAGTGGGTCAATCTTAGCCACAAGCTTTACTGTATGAGTTAGCATGTAGTGTCATAACTTTTGAGAAGTGAACACCACTCCTAAACAAGCTTTTTCAATGAGGGTATAATTTAGCTCATGACTTGTTAAGGTTCGGCTGATGTAATAAATAGCTCGTTCTTTTCCTGAGTTTTCTTCTTGTGCCAATAATGCTCCTAAAGATACTTCTGTGGTAGCAATATATAATATAAGAGGCGCACCTTGTACTGGTGGAATCAATACTAGTGGATTCATGAGATACTGCTTTATCTGATCAAATGTTGCTTTGCATTTGTACTCCCACTTGAATGGAACATTCTTGTGTAAGAGATGTGTAAATGGTAAACTTTTAGCAGCCAGTTGAGCAATGAATCTTCAGATGGATTGTAACCGTCCCTGTAAAGAGCGTAGTTGACTAATGTTCCTTGGTGGTGGCATATCAAGAATTGCTTGTACCTTAGCCAGATCCACTTCAATTCCCTTTTCTGATACAATGTAACCTAATAGCTTCCCAGATTTTACTCCAAAAACACATTTCTTAGGGTTAAGTCTCACTTTGAATTTTTCCATTCTTTTAAAGATTTTTGATAAGATATCTATGTGTCCTTCTCTGGTGTTAGATTTGGTGAGGAGGTCATCAACATAATCTTCCATGAATGTATGCATCATATCATGAAAAATCATTGTCATTGCACGTTGGTATGTAGCTCTTGTGTTTTTCAACCCAAAAGGCATTATGTTCCAGCAATAGGTACCCCAAGGACATGTGAATGTTGTTTTATCCTGATCTTCTGGTGCAATCTTGATCTAGTTCTATCCTGAAAATCCATCCATTAATGAGTACATTGCATGTCCAGCGGTTAAATCAACAATCATATCTATGTTTGGTAAGGGGAAGTCGTGTTTAGGACATGCTTTGTTCAAATCCCTAAAATCTGTACAAATTCTAATCCTTCCATCTGGCTTTGAAACACGCACGATATTGGAGATCCATTCTGCATAGTCCATGGACCGGATGAATCCAACATCCAAAAGCTTTTTTAATTCCTCTTTAACCAATAATGCAACATGTGGATGCATTTTTCTGAGTTTCTGTTTTACAGGTTTTTCCCCCGGTGAAATAGATAGATGATGCATGATGAGATCTGGATCCAATCCAAGCATATCTGCATAGGACCATACAAAACTGATTTGATTATCTTTGATAAATTTTGTGAATCTAGGTACTTCTTTGTCTATTAGAGATGCAACCAATTGCAAAACTTTGGGTTTTTCTGTAGTACCTATATTGAGTGCCTCTATTGGTTCGATTAGAATGGAAGACCTTTCCTGATAATGCTCTGGAAGAGTGTCAAGTTTCCCATCCTTTGGCACCTTTGAAAGGTTTTCACTATTGGATACGCTTTTTATTTTTCCCTTTTCTTGATCTAATACTGCCTTTGTTAGGTTTTCACCATTAGATCTTTCTTTTATATTATTTATTTCATAGCTGAGAAACTTGGCACTTTCCTGTCGAAAACTTTGATCTTGTGATTCCCTGGTGGAACTTGTTTCGGAACGGGATGAACAAAGAAAGTTTATTATGGTTTCATCATTTGGAAAAGTTGGAACATCAATGGGTGCTATTTATTTCCAATCAATGAGTTCAAGATGTATCAAAGGAAATGGATCATTAGGATGAGTAAGGTCATTGGCCGTAAGGGTCAAGATGTGATCATTAACATCATTATAGCGGAGATCTAATATGGTATCCTCCTGTGGATAATCTATTTCGCTTTGAATTGAATTGGTTTCACTTGAGTCATGATTGCTTTGTAGGACATAATCAAACGAAGGCCTTGAGCTTTCCCCTTGTAAGAATGTGGGTGAGAACTTGTGTATGATGTCCACCTCCTTCTCTGAAATGAAAGTATCATCGGAGAAATCATCCCATTCATATTCATTGGAGTTAGTGTCAGAATTGTTTGCTTGAATTCTCAGAATTGTTTCAGCTAACTCCTCATTTGATGGCCTTTGTGCTACTTCTTCCTTAGTATCTTCACCATATCCTAACCCAGTCTTATCTTTTGGGTGCATTGTTTTTAATTGGACAGGTTCAACAATACCCTCTTTCTTTTTACCTGTAGTGCCATTTCCTTCATAACCCATTTGCATGATAGCATAACCTTTTCCATATTGTTCAGTGGGTAACTTGATATGTTGTATGAATTCTTTTTCATCTTTATAGAGCCAACCAAGGATAGCTCTATCTTCCATTTCATTTTCTTTGATAAATATCCCATTAAACTTAGTGATGGGGGTTGAAGTTGAGGCTAAAGTTGTTGTTGCCTGTCGTATGGACGTTGAGGGTTGACCATGGGATCTTGGGGATATGGGTAAATTAGAGAGAGATAAAGAATACTCTCCTACTCCATTATCTTTCAATTTTAGCTTGGTGCCAAAATTACTTATCATTTCACTTGCTTGTTCATGGTACTTGGAGGTAGAGATGGCCAAAGCCTCTCTATTGTGTGGGACGAGCGTGTCCTGAGTTGCTCTAAGGTTAGAGAAAGTTTGACTGCTAATGTGATCAGCAAGTATTGTTACTTCTTGTCCATCATATGGAAACTTCAAACATTGATGATAAGTAGATGGAATAGCCTGCATGTCATGGATCCATGGGAGACCCAATAGTATGTTATAGGTTAAATCCCGATCAAGAACCTAACAAAAGGTATTCTTCACAACAGGTCCCACTCTGATTGGCAGCATGATGAGACCTTTGGAAGTCCTTTCCTCATCATCATATGCCTTGATTGTAATTTTCCTCCATGGATCTATAGAGTCTATTGAATATCCCACAGTTAGGACCAATTTCAAAGTACAAATGTTTAATCTGGCTCCCCCATCTATGAGGACACATCTAATGCGAGCTTTGTGAACCATGACTTCTAAATAAAGTGATGACTTATGTGGATGGGTTATGGATGAATCATCTTTTTTAGAAAACGATAAACATGTGTAGGAGGACAAGTGTCCCACCATGGCTTGAAATTTATTGATATCTAGATCAGGGGATACAGTTGTATCAACAAGTGCCTTTTCCAGAATGTTCTTATGGGTAGGTGATAACTTTAAAAGCTCCAAGATAGAAATTTGGGCTAATGTTTTTCGCAATTGATCAACCAAATTGTATTGACTTGGAGGAGGAATTGTTGCTTTAGATGAGTTGCCTTTGACAATGATTTTGGCTTGTCCCCTTGTCGTAGCATTGACCTCTTGATATTCTTGCTTACCTTTGATTCGGATAATGTTGATTTGAGGATCATCAGTATAAATATGATTGATAATGACATCGTGGATGTTATTAACATTCTTGCCCTTGTCACCTGAAAATTCCCCTTTTTGATAATTAGGGAGCGGATTCTTGAATGCTTGATGGTCATTATTGACATTATGTCCCTCAACCGTGATGGTATGGTTATCAATCAAATCTTGAACAATATTCTTCAACCCTTGGCAATTGTTTGTCTTATGACCTTTGCACCTATGATAATCACAAAAATGTGAGTCATTCCATGATGGTGGTTTAACTCGAGGCTCATAGTCTCTTTGTGGTGGCAATGTAATAGTGTTTTGATTCAATAATTCTTTGAGAATGGATTCCAAAGATTGGCCCAAGGGAGTGAAACTCCATCAACTCGAAAAATATGACGATCTGGGCACATTTGAATTTTGATTATTGCCAAAATTATTTCCATGATTATTAGTCGCGTTTCTTTGATTGGAAACATTGTCTTGGTTATTAGAATTTCCAACATTGTTGCTACTTTGAACACCTGACACATTAAGGATAGTAGGCTTTGTATTTACGTTTTTAGCACCTACTACCCCATCATTCGCAACATTTTTATTTCAGGTCCAAAATCGTGACTTGTCATTGTTGTTATTATGGTTGTTGTTGTTGTTGTACGAACTTGAACCCTCTTTATCGATTTTTAGAATTCCACGCTTGATCAACACACCTTCAATAGTAATTGCGTTTTCAATCAATTTTTCAAATGATTGAGGATAGTGAAGGTTTAGTCTGTAACTCATTTCTTGATTAAGACTATCGATGAAGATCTTCATCTTTTCTTTTTCAAGAATAAGACGAGAGTATTTAGCAAACACCCTTCTCCACCTTTGCAAAAATGTAGTGAAAGATTCCCTTACTTTTTGTTTTACCTTATAAAGATCAAGCATGGTTATCTGGTGTTGGATGTTGTAGGAGTATTGTGATATAAATTTGTTTATTAACTCCTCAAAATATTTGATGGGGGGAGTGATCTTTGAAAGCCACTCCATGGATTGTCCACCCAAACTTCGTGGAAACAACCACATTAAGTAGGTATCATTATGAGCAAATTCTAAGCTCATATTTCGGAAATCCCTTACATGCTCAATGGGGTCCGTTTTCCCATTATACCTATCAAACTTAGGGATTTCACAATGTTTTGGAAGAGGAATCATTCGAAGACTCCTATCAAATGGATAAGGACATATGTCATCCAAAACATACTTCTTCGTTGTACCCCCTTGCATTTCTTTTATTTGTCCTTGTAATTCCTTTATCTGTTGAGTAAGGGCACCAAAATCATTGAGAGGAATTTCAGGATCCTCTTTAATCCCTTCTGTGTCAAAATCAGCAGGTAACTTAGCTCCTTGATTAGCTAAAGAAAGAAAGTATCTTTCCTTGTTTCGTTCTAAAATCCTTTCCATAAGAGTATGGAATTGAGGATCCTGCTCCACTTCTTGAAGTTTTTCTTCCGTTAACTCTTCAATATTTGAATTGTTAAAGAGGTTTTCCTCCCTCTCACTATTATCACCCATTTTGCTCACTGTACTTTCATCTTTTTCTATATGTTTTTGAGATCTCGTGATAACAAGCATAAGCTTTACTCAAATTCTAATAACTTTGATCAAAGAAATGAAATAGTGCAATGGTGATGGATATGAAAGTCAGGATAGAATGAAGATTTTATGACTTAAAAGATTTTTATTCTTTAGCTCGTGATTCCCTGATTGAAAGGATGAAAATCCTGTTTGTAGGAATTTAAACCAAAGATCGAAAATAAAGATGATTTTGCACTTTGTGAAGTTTGATCTTAGCTTTGTAGAAAAATGAATTTAATGAATGCCTAATGTGTTTGAGTTCTCTACTGTAGAATTTGATTTGGACGAGTAGCATATGTGATTGCAGGTTGGGGAATATAAGAAGAACGAATATGCAACGAATATGCTAACTGTGGTTGTACCTTTGAGAAAGGGCTCTTCTTTGAAAGAAAGCTCGTGAGTATAAAGGTTCTACAACATAATCATCAGTGAAACCTCTAATATAGTCGTGATATCTATGAATAAAGGTTATGTGTTTAAGCAGGACCTTTTGACTTTGATATAGAAATTTCCTCTTCTTCAATATCTTCTTATAACTAAGAGACTTCTTGGGCTTTCTAATCTTTCTTTCTACGGACTTCTTAACAAAGGTTGCAGACTTCCAAACTCTGAGCATGGGAAAGACTAGACCGATAAGACTTGATTTCTGAATGTCAAAAAATTACCTAGGCTCGAAAAACATATGCACCAAAACAGAATTTCTATGCACTGAAACAGTTACTGGATGCGTTGAAATAGAGCACAGATGTGCCGAAATAGAGCATAGATGCATCGAAATAGAGCAGCAATGCGTCGAAACAGAGCAGCAATGCGCTGAAACAGAGCAGCAATGCGCTGAAACAGAGCAGTAATGTGCCGAAACAGACTCGAGATGCACTAAATTATCTGCTAGACCTCTGAGACAGACATGTTTGAATAGTTTTGATATTTTTGGATGATCTTAATCTGATTTAAATGTAAAAAACACAGCATAGAGAAGCAGACAGTTGTTTTATTAATCCTAAAATCTAAACAAAGAGTGTATGTTCTTGAGATTTTCATAGGTTTTGAACAAGATAAGCAATTCAGTCAGAATCACTCTTAATTTGTCAAATAGGTCATCATAGTAACCACAGCCCACAGCCTAAAATTGCGTCAACTCACAGAGCCATGTCACCCCCTAGAGGGCGCCCGTGTTTTTGTCTTTTCTAGGTGCGTACTCAAGGTGACAGAAGTGGATACTGAATCCCCTGAGCAAACAATCTGTGGCGATTATGTGGTGAGTGTCTTGGTGGCAAATTCTTCCCTCCCCTTGCACCGTGATTAAGATGATGTTTGGATACTGACACAACTGACTTTCTACACTATGGTTTTTAGTAAGGATATCCATTCAGTGTGGCAAATAGATAGACTCCCTTGAGAGACCTCCCAACCTTTAAAACAAAGGTTTTGGGGATGGTTATCCTGCACATTACTGTCAAGTTGGATTTTCACCAACAATTTGCTTTTGATTAAAGTGGGTTGGAAACCTTGGCTTTAGGTGTTCCCACTTAGGTCGTTCCTCTTGGGTGAGTACTTTTTCCCATAAGAGCAAGCCTTCTAAAGGATGTAATAAAGCATTAACTTGCAGAAATTAAAAGGTAAGTCTAGCATTCTGATCACCCAGTTAAGGGGAGAGCATAAACCTATTACCCACAATCACAACAAACAATAATGGTTCAATTTTAAATCCCAAATTGACAATTCTCTACACTAAGTGAAGATGTTGCTTCACCAAAAACATGGGATTCATTTTTAACCAAAAGAAATTTATGTTTGGTGACTATCTTAGGATTGGTTAATTCAGATTTAAATGTCTACCTTAGGATTGCTTCATTCCATTAAAATAAAATTTGAAAAATCCTGTTCGCAGATGGCGTTGGAATCAAAATTTAAAATGTTTACAACTGTATGCACCAGAACAGGTCGTCTATGCGTTGAAATAGGCCATGGATGCGCCAAAAGATCTTATAGGAATGCGTTGAAACAGAGTGTCTATGTGCCAAAACAAGACATGGATGTGCCGAAACAGTTAATGTATGCACCGAAATATCTCATCAATGCGCTGAAATAGTCTTCGTATGCATCGAACCGAGACTCGTATGCGCCAAAACACGATTTTAGTCTGTCACCTGCCAAAAAAATCTACAAAAGGAAATATTGTATGCAGAAATGTGTACGTTAGAATGTGTAAATCAAAATGAATCTAATCTAATACACCAATGAAACATTAGATTAAGGAAACTAAATTAAAGAAATCAAAACGCAAACTCTAAACAATGGCAGTTTCTTCAAATTCGTCCTATTGTCCTCTATCTCCAAGGATTCGTTTCAAGATGCTGGCTCTCAGTTGTTTTAAACAACAACTTGTAGAATGGCAGCTTGAGAGAATGAGATTAATGAAAATGCATGTGCATTGCTAATATGCTTTAAGCTATGAAATTGAAATGCTAATTAAATGCTTGATAAAACTAAAATGTGACTATAATAACTATGTATGAAAATCTAGAATTCGAGGTCCATTTCAATTCACAAGAGGGTTGTATTTATAGATTTTTGAAGGTAGGAATTCAATTGGCCAAGATCAACGGTTGAGTTCAAACCTGTTAAAATGAACGGTGAGAGATTGAGAATTTGAAAAAGAAGATGGAATTTTAAGAGACAAATGGAAGATGTGTCCATAATTAAAATAGATAATATTTAATTATGTGTGGGAAATGAAAAGCTTCTTAATTAAATATTTGAAAATATTTAATTTTTGGAAGAGAAAAAGTTTTTTAATTAAATATTTGCAAATATTTAATTATTGAGAAGAGTGAAGAATTTCAGAAAGTGTTTTAATTAAATATTGAAAATATTTAATTAAATGTGAAATGAAAAATATCATTTAAATTTAGAATTTAAACTTGTGATAATTAATATAAATAAATTGTGAAATCTATTTAATTAATTAAGAGGAAAATAACATTAATTAAATAAACTTATTTATTTAATTAAACTAGAAGAATTGGAAAAATGAACAATATAAATAAATAATTAAATTTATTTATATATAGATGACTTAAGAATATTAATTAAATAATTCATATTTAATTAATTAACAGGTTTGGTTAATTATGCCCATTTTTAGATGTATACAAAAACCATTCTAAAAATCTTCAAGAAAACAGTTAATGACTCTGGTCATGACTAGCATCTATAGCTAAATCTCGCCTTATGGGCCTACCACACTAGCATCTGCATGCCAATAGGTGCCACCCCATTTTCCCTGGTCTACGGATTAGAAGCCATCCTCCCTATCGAGATCGAGCTTTCGTCACTGAGGATATCTTTGCAAAACCTCATCACAGATGAGGAATACAGGATTACAAGATTGAATGAGCTGGAATTACTAGATGAATGGCGAATGGATGCCCTAAATCATCTACAAGTCTACCAAAATCACCTGAAACAGAGCTACAACAAGAAGATCAGGCAACGCACCTTCCAAGTTGGTGACCTTGTGCTAAAAGAGAACCAAAAGAACGTACCAAACCCAGATACAAAAGGGAAGTTTGAGCCCAACTGGCTGGTACCCTTCATCATCACTGCAAGCTACAAGTCAGGGGCATATCAGCTATCAACACCAGAAGGTGAGCCTCTGTAGGAGCCCATGAATAGCTCTCACCTCAAAAAAGTTTTATGCCTAAATCTTGCAAGGTATAGAACCAGAAAATACAAAAACAATCAGAAAAAGTCTTGAAAAAATGGTTACCTTGATGAAAACCTGGCAAACAGGTGTCTTGGCGACAAAAATAAAAATACAAAATACAAAAAATCAGAAAAAGGATTGAAATTAGTAAAGAGAAAAAATCATCCTCTAGTGAAAACCACTTCGGTGGCACTTTGGACAAGTACCTTGGTGAAAACCTGGCAAACAGGCGTCAAGCGTAAATAAAGAACTCTCTATCCACTAGGACCTGCATGACTCACTCACTCATCCATCCATCCACCCATCCACTCGCATCCGTACCATAGCCTGAGCTGGTGTCCACATCATATCCCTCCATAGTACTACTTGGCATATTCCTAAGGTCGGTTTGTCCTGCCTTTATCGAAGTAGTCTATCGCACCATGCTGGGGGCATGTTCCTGTATCGGCATCAGATCACATTCATGTATATTCTTGGAATTCTCTCAAAATTCATTAGAAAAATAAAAAACACTTGAAAACTTCATTAGAAAATCCAAAAACATCCAAATCATCCAAAATCGAAAAACATGTCAAAATATCAAAAAATCTTCAAAAAAATCATCATTGAGTCTTGTCAGTATTTCACCTTGTTGAACTATGTCATCTCTGAGCTTGAACATAGGCAAGGTTGATCTTTGATCATCCCTTGAGACATTTAGGGTCAGTCTTTAGGCGTCTGTCACATTGGTAATCCATTTTTCCATCTAGTCTGCATCTTAGCTCAGTCCTTTAAGCAATAAAAAGGCAATCCGTTTGTCCATCCTATCATCAAGTCAGTCCATCATCAGTCAAACTATGTGGTCTCTGCGTGTGTAACATAGGCAAGGCTAATCTATGGATCAACTCCTGAAACCCCTAGGATAGGTCTTTAAGTTAGTCCTTTAAGTCGTAAATCTTAAAAATACCAAAAAATAGCCTCACAATATTTGAAAAACCCAAAATGGTGCATCCATCTCATTTCGCTTTCACCCGCGATAGTCATCATTTCTAATAAAATCAGTCATTGTTTTCGCCCTTTGGTGAAGCCATCAGAAGCAAGTCTAGCAGGTTCCAAGGTAAACACTCTAATCATCAAAATTCGTCGAAATCTAAGTCAGTAAGCAAGCAAGGTGGTCAACTCAGAATATTAATAGCTTATCACCCAAATCAGTCCCATCAAAACCCTGATCATGACATGTCCTAGGATGAAGCTTTCCTGTGATGGACATAAGCATCAGGTACCCCACGGTAGTTTAGCCTTGGCTAGCGATATGAAGAACATTAGCTTGTTCATTTACTTTATTTGGTCTTTTTTTTTACTTATCTTATTTTGCGCTCATTCTAAGGACCTCTCCATGATGCTTAAACAAATCAAGTTTAGAGAGAAAGGAATGAGGCAACGATCATTATCTTTTTATCTGTTATGCTTGTGGGATACCCTTGTAAAATAACTTAGTCATATATATTTTGTTTGGTTTGTAGAAGGGATGTTTTAGATATCTTGTTGACCACATAGGAAAGCTTGCTTTTCTGTGTTTTGGTCTGAGATGTTTAGAATATCTGAACTACATCCTGAATGAAGTATGTATGTTAAGTGTGAACAAGAATACTCCTATCTGATTTTCAAGTCAAAGTCCATCACACTAGGTACAACACCATCCTGGTCTTTTATACCTTGATGCATCGTACCTATGTGTGTTATCAAGCATAAATTAATTGGCTCTTTGAAAATCCCAACTCCTGGCAAGCAATATATCATCATCATCGGTAATAATGTGAACTTGTGTGGATCCTCCTTCCCTCCATCTTATTCTTCTTATTCTTCTATCTTTACTAACATTTCTATCTAAAATCGGTATGTTGTATCAAAATATACACGAGGCTACCCATGGCCGATGACTGTCTATACATCATCAGAATTGTCTACATCAATGAATTATCTTTCGTCCTCTAATCAATAGAACCACTCCTCTCGCATTTTATCATGATCTCGATCGGAAAATTGTACATTTCCGCTCAATCTTTCAAGGGGGTAGTATACTAGTGTAATCCTTCTCACTGGGGCATCTGAAAAATTAAAAAAAATTGAACTTTGATCACAACAGTTTTATTTTTTGAATCAATGCAACAAGTACATTGCTTCAAAGAGGGGCAAAATGTAGACACGTAAAATATACATGCACCTAATTCTGATCCTACTAACATCATTTCATCTTGAATCATACTCTCAGCTTATCAACACCTTTCATCCCTTAATTAAGTAAATCATTATTTATTTAATTAGGTCTTCCTCCTCCAGTGATTAAATTAATCAATTTAATTTAATTAATCATCTGTCTTTGTTCATTTAAATAATTCATTAAAGTCTCTAAAGTCCTCTTATTAAATTAAATAAATTAAACCTTATTTGATTTAATCTAACATTTTCCCATTTAGTTAAATAAATTAAAATCATTTATTTAATTAATCATTTCCTCTCAATTCTGATTTAAATCAATTCATCAATTTAAATCAAAATTGTCAAATCATCTAATCCCTCATTAAATTGATCAAACCTGGATTACTTTAATCTCAATCATTAAAATCCTCTAGAGAATGCAACTTGCACAATAAATCAATTACTTTGATTTACTTAATTGTCTATTTTCTCTCAACATGGCATCAAAGGGGAATATTCCTTCAATTTGAATTCAAAATTCAAATGGGCTTAATCCTTCCAACAAAGCATTTAAAGCTTCTTACATGTCCTTAGCCTTGAGCCAAGTGACATTAACTCCATTTCCTTCTCCTTCCAAGATGTGAGATTCAAATTTCAAATTTGAATCTCATGACATTTATCATGCACATTGATCAAAATGTGCTCAAGTTTCAACCATTCACATCTTGACAAGTGACACTTCGCCATTGGATGTTGAATGATCCCACATTGGTCAACTTCACTCTTCTTCCAATTTAAAAATCTATAAATGAGAGACTCTTCCTCTCATTCAATCATCCACAATTTGAGTAAACTTACTATACTCAAATCCATCATCATCCACAACCTTCATGCAAAGTTACTCTCTTCAATTGAGAACTAATTTTGCTCATTTCATCCAAACACTCATATCATTTTCAGATTTGCTAAAGGTTATACTCAAATCTCTTTGGAGATTTGACCATTTGCTCAACCAATCCACATTGCAACTTAGGAATTGGGAAAGGGCCAATTGCAACACCTCATTGGCACCAATTCCCCCATTGGATCATCATTCTATTAGCTTTTATTAGGATTTATTTTAGTTTCTTGTTTTATGTTCTTCATTTTCCTAATTTTAGTTTGAATAGATGGATTTTGTGGGGAATCTCTCATACTTGTTTGCATGCATTTGATCTAACAACTAATGTGCTTTTGTTGTCTTTGTGCATTTGCAGGTTTAGGGGTTCACAACTCCCTAGATGGGATATGAGCTCCACCATTGTATTTTATAGCTTCTGAAGAAGTCAAAATAAAACCTTATAATTGAGCACAAGAGTAAACAAAGTATATACCAGATCGGGTTATAATCCAAGCAATGCAACTTTGTTAATGTGGGCTTTGTACCCACCTAAAAAAAAAGCTTTAGTCATTGATGATCCTAACAAGGCATTTGGTCACCTCCTTGTGCAATGGGTAGGTGATAGTGACCCTCTGGAAACAATAGATTTGAATGTTAATGTTGATAGGTTCACTAGAGGCCAAATTGAAAGGCTAGTGAAAGATAATAAAGTATATATGACTAAAAATGAGAGCCTGAGACAACAGATAATCAACTATAAAGATAAATTTCCATCCTCCTCGAGTACTTACTCCCCACTGATAGATAATGATAACAAAGTACTAGAAGCCATGGTTGAAACCACTTATTTGAGGCATAGGGTTGAGAGATTCCAAAAGAGAGGTGATAAATTGGAAGTGGAAATAAATTCTATCAAGTTCAATATTGTCTTTGAATTAATAAAGCAAAGGTTTGACAAAATGCTCGAGAATGTTGATAAGGTATGGACAGTTCACAATAGAACACATGCTATTTTCAAGAGCATAAAAGACTGCATCTCTAAATGGTGGAAAAGAAAAAAGAATTAATAGCCAAGGAAAGTGTTGACGACCAAGTATTCAAAATTTATGATGAATTGATTGATATGCATGAAATTTTTGGTATCATGTTGATAGAAGAGTTGGGTGATTTCAACCAACCCTTGGACATGGCTTTGCCTAATTTCTTTGACAACAAAGGAGATCTGAAAGAAAAAGGCATATGGAAGAATGAATAGGCTCAATTATTATCAGTGGCTCTTGACAAAGTAAATGACGAATCAATGGTAATGGAAAACACACATTCATAGTTGGAGTAAATATTTATTTTAGACTTTGTTATGAAAGACATAATCACAAATGTTGATACATATGCTATCCAAGACTATATCGAGCATCTTTCTAAGGTCAACATGTTCATTATTCAAGCAACATAAGGATCAGAAGCTTCATCAAAGTCACTCATCGTTAGGTACACTATCATGAAGAAAGGACCTTGAACAAGTCTTAAGTGATCGCGAGTACCTTACAAAAATTAATGGAGTGTGATGTATCACATATGCTATGGACTTCATTGTTGCTCTTTGTTAATTGCATTTGTTAGGGTTGTAGTTTATTATTAGGAAAATGTAAATGAAGAGACACCACTCAAGATGTAACGGTTTGAAGCTTGTTTCTTCCCATATATAAAGGGAAACCAAGACCGAGTTTTAGAGATAAGCATCATAATCAAAAGGACATATTTACATAATAGAACACACAAAAGACATCTGATATGAATTGTATTATCTTTTGAAGTAATCTGATGGAGGAGAAAATTTGATCTTGTGGCCAAAATTTTGGTGTTCATTTTTTTGTTGATATAAATTCATACATGTTATCTTGTTGTCTTCAAAGTAGTCTGATCCTATTATTCAAATTGAATATATCAAGCATATACTTAATTTTTCAAGACACGGTTGTTGCCTCTATTTGATTTTCTTGATTGGTTTATGCAAGAAGTGAATTAAAATTCATTTTAAGAGATTCTTTTTAATTGGTTTTTGCCCAGGATTTAAATCCTTTTAAATTGATCATCTTAACTGGTTTCCTTCAAACAAGAATTAAAATCCTTTCAAATATTATAGTAACTTGGGGAGATATCACCGATATTTGTAAGAAGAGCCTGATAACTAACAACCTTGCATGTTTATACAAGGTGTAAACTTCTAATCTAAGTGCCAAACAATTAGAGTTAAGCCAAGAAGGATGGTCCAAATACCATACACATCTTGAATCCATTTACCCAATAGGAATAGGTGTTGATCACACTCATTTCAAAACAATACTTCATAAAAATCTTATTCACACATTCAAATTTCAAACATTAGGAGTAGGAATAGCCATTAAGTTTAGCGTCTATTTCATATTTACATGCCAATGTGGAGTAGATAATCTAAGTTAAAGAATACACACAACCATTAAATCCATAATCTACTTTTTATCAAAGGTGCACCCGCCTAGGCCTAGCAGAGCTTGAAGTGCAAGGAGTTCCAAACCATATTGTTTGGATTCGTTCATTGGCCAAAACATTGTAAATCTAACCATAGAGCTTGGCATAGTTAGGGTTTACAATCTATAATTTTGGGAACCAACAAATTGGCAACTCTGCTAGGGAGTAGCCTAGTAGACTCTGAATCTAGACTATTGGGGATGAACCAAGAATAATCTCATTTAGACCTCAACACTAAATTAATACCATTTTCTCACTTTTGGAAAAGTGGGTGGCAACTCTACGAAATCTTTTGAGATATACATAAAAAAAGGGTGAATTCTAGGCACTGAAGTATTACAATCTCTTGTAACATGGAGGGTAGAAGGTCCTTACATAAGGGAAGTCTAAAGAAATATGGTAAAAAATGGAATGATAAGCAATCCCCCAATTTTCAAAAGCCACTTCTAATAAGAGTGGGGCAACATTACATCGACTAAAGGTCACATAGAATGATACACATAGTGATCAAGAAAATACATCAGAACAACCTTTTATAATACACAACAGGTTTAGTCCTTTACATGGATCAAAATTTCACAATAATGAAGAATTTCCATCAAGGGACTACCATACCCAGGCCGAAAAAAACAACTTGAGTAATATTGTTCGCCATTTCAAATTTGATCCCCAAAAGATGAGCGAATTCCATGCTCATATAAATGAAGAAGCTAGACAAGTGGAAGCACAAAGGGATTATGAAGAAAGGATGGCCCAAGAATATGTCAGGTGATGGAATACCATGAATGGTGCATTTTACAAAAGGACACGATGATTTTACCACAACAACAAAATTAGAACAGGAGGTAGAAGAAAAGATAGAGGAACTTAAGAGGGAGCAATTGTTAAAACTTAAAGAGGAATTGACTCAAAAATTGCTCGAGGTTGATGCTCAGCTTAAACAACAAGTAGTCCAAAATATGTGCCTCCCCATAAGCAAGGTGGGTATCCAAACACAACTAATTCACATGGGTCACACCAGAACACAAGTGGTCCTAAAATTTCAAAGGCATCTCACAATGCAGTAGGAAATGCAAGTAGGACTAATTACATGAAACAAAATATTCCACCAAAAAACTCAAAACCATAAAATGTTCCTAAAGCTCCCCAACTCATTACTAACACCTACCCACCTCCTAGTTTGAAATATGTCACACCTCATCAACATTACATACCTCAGCAAAATGTGCAAAGTAACATATACCCTCATTAAAATATACAACAAAATGTGCCTTACCATTATTACCATCAAGGCCCTCAGTTTCAACACCAGGTTCCAACCTAACCAAAACCCCTTCTTGAAAGGACCCCTAAATATAGATAGATATAGACAACTAGACTTATCTAGATATCAAGTTTTTCTAGACCCAATTAGTAATGATTTGAGGAATGCACTCCCAAAATTCTTTGGGAATCATGCCATTTTAGCAAAAGAGCATAGAATAAATTTTGAAATAGTCATAGATGCCTAGGATGTACAATATGAAGATGTTCTCATGAAGCTATTCATGTTATCCCTAATTGAAGATGCAAGGGATTGGTATAATAACTTGCACGATGCTTCAATTAGCTCTTGGGAAGATTTCAAAGATCAATTCAAGGAACAACATGGAAATCATTATGACTCAAACTTTGTTGTGTAAGAATTAAAAACCATCCAAAATCACCACAATGAATCAGTAGTTGATTTCAACATGAAGTTCTCAAAACTATACCATAAAATCTAACCTAAATTAAAGCCTCCAGATGCTATGGTCATGGCCCTTTACCTTAATGCCTTTGATCCTAAAACTAGGTATGAACTTAGAAATAGAGATCCCCTTACCCTTGCAAAAGCTCAAAATATTTTTGTGAACATTGAAAATAATAGAAGAGCTGCAGGGAAGATTAGCAAGAGAGATAATGTCATAATTCCATAGAATCCTAATAGCCATCAAACCAGGCAAGCCAATCATTATGAAAAGGAAAGTCCTAGACTACATGATATGTCGTACAATACTAATTGGAAAGATGAGATACCTATGGACAACAATCAAAGGTAAAATTATATTAAGGACACCCCTGACCCATTGAAGATTCATGGGACACATATGGTAGAAAATAATCCATGTTGTTTAGCATGTAGTTTACCACTTTCACCTGAATGTCGTATAGTGGCACAGTCCCTACAAGAAAATGAAATATATTGTGATTAGGAGAGGGATGATCATATTATAAACATGTTAGGGATGAGACCCCATCGAATTGATGAAGAATACTCATCTTTCGAACATGATGGGTTTGAATATGATGTGAGTAATAAAAAAATACAATGTCAACATGGGTCAGTAGGAGATATTTTTCGATCAGGAAGATGATAATGAAGAAATCGCTTGTACATCTAATGCAACACCATAATTCCAGTCAAGGAAACCAACCGAAGAAGAGAAAAAGGCTATTACAATAGCTGCTATGGTGTAGGCTAAAATTAACTACAACTTAAGAAGCATAACTGTAAATACAAATCATAGAACACCAATAAGCTTATTCATAAAAGATAAAAAGCATAAAAAGGATGCTCTGGATAACCCAAAGAAAGGTGAAAAATAAAAGGCTCATAAAATAATACCAAAAGAGATAATGAAGATTGAGCAGGATAAGACAAAAGACAATGCTAGGTTGCAAACTGAGGATAGAAACTGCACTAATATGGAAAAGGTAGAACGATTGGTGACTTCCCCCTCCTTTGACATAGCACAAGCATTGTCTCAGATCAAGATGTCAGTACCATTGCTAGAGATTATGAAAGTGGATGAAAATAGAGATAGTACCCTCGAATTGATCTCAAATATACCAAACAAGCAACAAAATCAAAATAAGAACAAAGATAGATTAGAAACTAAGGTAAATAATGTTGGACAAGAGATCGTAAAGACACCTGAAGTTTATCTTGGTGACACCTTAACAAAGAATCCTTCTCATATGGATCCATTTTACACTACACTATTGATCAACAATAAGTTGGTAAAGAATTGTATGATCGACTCTGGAGCAACAATAAATATCAGGCTAATGGATGTTGTGAAGGAATTAGGCTTATGGGTGGATACTATGTATGGGAAGTGCTATGCAATGGACAATAGTGTTGGGTTAAACTAGCTCTTGGGTTAGAGTTAGTGAATTATCCATAAGTGGTTTTGAGCCCATGGTTTTGCATGTATGGAAGTCTGTATAATGGCTTGGTGACTCCATTGTATGTGTGGCTGGTTGAAGCCTCCAGGCTCAACCCAGTTGGGGTTGAGAGTTAATATCAAGATCTTCATTGCTGGTTTTTCTTCGGTTTGGGGTTTTCCAAGGTAAATCACTGTGTTGTGATTGTGTTCTTGTTCCAAGATTGTTTTATGTTTCTATTTTTATTCTTCATCTAGGTACTAACAAGTGGTATCACAACAAGGTTCTGGGATTTTCTTTTTGCTTGCATGTGTAGGTTTGTGAGTTGCATTTACTTGCATGTGTGTTGCATGTACTTGCATGGACTCACATGTGGCTTGCATGTTGATGCATGTAAGAATTCTTGATGTTTAAGGTTTTGGGTATTTCTTCTGTGAAAATTTCTTAGCCTGACAAGCTTGAGGAAGTCTGAAGGAATCGATTGAAGATTGATCCTTTTCTCACAGCGTGTGGAGATAAGGCAACACTTATTTTTTGATTTGATATTCTTGCTAAAACAAAAGGTTTGAGTGTGTGTCTCAATGCTCTGGCTCCTGGAAGAAGGTTGAGCAGGTCTGTGTAAGATTGATTGTGGTTGTTGTTGTAAGCATGTTGGTTGTTGCAAGAACAAGATTGTAATGGAGTTGTATGTAAATTTTTATACATGTATATGGGTTGATGGCTGTAAGACCTTGTATGGCTTGCTCGATCCCTGAAAGGAAAGGCCTTGTATGTGCTTGTGGAAGGGGGTTTGGTGCTAACCCCAAGACCAAGTTTAAAGGGTGGATTGTTGGGTTAAACTAGCTCTTGGGTTAGAGTTAGTGAATTAACCATAAGTGGTTTTGAGCCCATGGTTTTGCATGTACGGAAGTATATATAATGGCTTGGTGACTCTATTGTATGTGTGGTTGGTTGAAGCCTCCAGGCTCAACCCGGTTGGGGTTGAGGGTTAATATGAAGATCTTCATTGTTGATTTTCCCCGGTTTGGGGTTTTCCAGGGTGAATCATTGTGTTGTGATTGTGTTCTTGTTCCAAGCTTGTTTTGTGTTTCTATTTTTATTCTAAATATGATTGAATCAGGAGCAAAAATAAATATCACGCCAATGGATGTTGTGAAGGAATTAGGCTTATGCGTGGATACTATGTATGGGAACTGCTATGTAATGGACAACAGGTATGCTCCCATTGTTGGAGTAATATGGGAAGTAGAATTGAAATTAGCCTCCTATCCTGAAGCCACTTATAGAACTGACATCACTGTAGTAGAAACTCCTCCATATTATGGTATGTTGTTATCCAGACATTGGACTACTACAGTCGGGGGAAATATCCAACTTTTCATATGCCACAATACTAGTAAACGAAAAGGAGGTCAAGTTGTATAAGGAGCCAAGATTTGAACATGTTATAGAGCATTTTGACCCAAATCAAATGAACTATTTTTGTGATGTGGATCTTGGAAGCTTCATAATTGAACATTCACAACTTGAGCTACAAAACACAAACCCAATCAATAGAGAAACTCAACTTGATGAACATGGTGTATGGAAAATGTATTTTGATGGTGCCTATAGCAAAGGTGGAAATGGGGCAGGAATAGTGTTTATTTCATTGATTGGAAAAACATTCAAATATTCATTCTTATTAATATTTGAATGCACTAACAATATAGCTGAAAATAAGGTGTTGTTGTTAGGCCTAAACATTTCCACAAGGTATGGAATGAAACTGCTAACAATATATGGAGACTCTTAATTAGTTGTCTCACAAGTCAAAGAAAAATATTCTTCAAAAAATAAAAGACTAAAGTAATGCATAAATTTTGTTTGGGATACCATTGATATTTTCAATGCATTTTTAATAGATTGGGTGGAGAGATCCAAAAACATAATGGCATACTTTTTGGCAAAAATTGCTCTAAAAAGGAATGATATCACCTTAGCAAGTATAACAGAAGTAGAATTCAATACTAGGCCTACAATCCCTAATAATATCTAGAATTGGCAAGTATTCAACAATGATGAGGACTTAATTAAGTTCCTCCATTGCATAGATCAATATGAATCTCAAGAAATAGACTTTAATGTGTTTGTGGAGGAAGTAGATGGTAAAGAAATTGTCTTTGGGCAAGAGGTGGTGCAACTTAAGACAAACAAAACACTGAAAGGCCTTGTAGTCCTGGAGAGAGTATTTGATGGGCATGACAAATTTAATTTGAAACCTACACCTGTTAAACATGAATGTATTGAAGAAATCAATCTCAGGATAGAAATGGCTCCTAAAAGGGTGTACATTAGAAAAAGGATCAACACTAAAGTCGAAGAAATGCTTATAGCCTTGCTCATAAATTATAAGCATGTGTTCACTTGGTCATATGATGACTTGAAAGCATATAGAGAAGACCTATTCCAACATGAAATTCCATTGAAGTCTGATGCTAGACCATTTAGACAAAAAAGGCCCATAAACCCCACATTAGCACCAAATATGCAGGAAGAACTTATGAAGCTTAGAGATGGTGGCATTATCAAACCCATTAGACACTTTTCTTGGGTTTCAAACTTGGTGCCTATAAGAAAGAAAAATGGAGACATAAGATTATGTGTGGATTTCAGAAATTTGAATGTCTCATCACTCAAGGATAATTATCCACTTCCTAACATGGAGGAAATGTTACAAAGAGTGACAGTGTGCGAATTGTTGTCTATGATGGATGGCTTCTCAAGGTATAACCTAGTGAAGGTTAAGGAGTCAGAATAATACAAAACTACTTTCACCACACCTTGAGGTACATATGTTTACGTGAGAATGTCTTTTGTCCTCACTAATGTTGTAGCAACAATTCAAAGGGCTATGGATGTAGCCTTTGTTGATATGATCAATACTATAATGGTGGTCTATCAAGATGATCTAGTAGCATATTCCAAAAGGGTGGAAGACCACTATGCACACCTGTAATGTTATAAAATTTTACCTAGGGGCAATTCCACATTTTCGTATCTTTCCTAGCATTTATGACACCTTAGAAACATTAATGGAAAAATCCCATGAGTCAAAATTTCGTGAATCTGACTCCATGTGGACACATGGCGAGATGATAGAAGCCTGACAAGGCATTTCCTAAAAATCTAGGCCCTCTAGATGCCTGCATGACGCATAGACGTCTGTGCGATGCGTAGACGTCCTGGCAGTTTTTTCGAGTTTGAAACCACGAATCTAGAAACCTAACCCGTGTGACACATGTCCTGGCAATTGAGTCTTGGATGAAATGACTTTGTGCCGCCCTTTCATGCATGAAAACCCCCTTTTTGCTCTCATTTTGGGTTGGAAGTTATCAGTTGAAGCATTGTCACTACTTGCTCTAGTCTTGGATAGGATCTATCCTTGAATAGCAACACTTTTACAGGTGAAGCCATGCCAGAATGAGGTCCCTCAAGGAGCTACAAAGCTCTCAAGCAACTACCAGCTCTCAAGGAAGCACATAGTGGTGTGCCTGTGTGCTTTGGAAGATGGTCTTGACCCATGGGTAATGCTCTCTCTCCCTATCAGTCTTTCTTACTAGATTATTTGTTACTTTGTGGTGCGGGCTCTACTCCGAAGCGGGTTTTCTTTTTACTATGCACTTTGTTTAATCCTTTACACTCTTTTCTGAACCTGGTTATCCGTAGAGGTGGGAACACCAAAATGGGGGTCTGATTGAGGCAGACCCCTATACAACCCCAACCTTTTCCCCTTGATATTTTGTGTGTAGGTTACGAAGTGAAGCTTGGAATAAAGACACAAATGCACGAAGGCAACCTTGTTTCAATTTCTTTTGTGTTTCCCTTCAGCTTCTAGTCTTTTGTTGATTATCTAGCCTTTCACAATTTGACCTGAGTCCAGAAGTGAGATTCGACTTCACCCGCTTGAGCTCCTGAGTTCTTCAAGACTTAGGACGCTAGTGTGTCATGCTAGTGTCCTAAAACTGTACTGACATCTTTTGGCTGAGAGCTCCTCAGTCAGAGGTAGGAATCTCAAAGTCTCGCTCTCTCAGAGTCTGAGAATATTTTTCCACCTTCGTTCATAGTTTCATCGATTTGTTTAAGTTGAGGTGTATAAGGGAAGTTCGTTCTTTGGTGATCTCTTGAGAATAAAGAGACATGTGTGCAACGAATCGCTCTTATATCACATTTTGGTGAACCCGACATGATCCATCAGATCCGCTTTCATAATGTCGCATGGTTATGATAATTTTTTCTCTAAACAAGATTTTGATATGTTGGAGGATGCTCTAGATGATTTCTTAGAAGCACTCTCCCCTATTTGTATATCTTTTGAACAAACTCCTTCATTACCAGTTGACAAGTTAGTAAATGTGGGTGTAGTTTATGTGGCTCCTCCAAGCCCTAAGAAACCCATCATTTACATGACCCCAACTGAGCCATCCCCTACAGAGCATTATTTCGTCTATGGGATTTCATGTCGTAGTGATCCATCGAACTTATATTCAAGATTCGTGAAAGCTACTGACTTTAATTCTTATAATATTGTAGGGCATACATTCAATACAAGGAGAAATAAACAAAACTTAGAACAAGAAGCATTTGTTCCTACATCACAACCAATGCAAACTCCTACTTCTTTACCACCAACTCAACCTAACCTTCCTTCAGCTCCTAAACCCATGATCAAAGCACTAGGTGATTATGATCTTGTTGAGAAACTTCGTGTTACTCCAGCTAAGATCTCACTTTGGGATTTGCTTCAGACCACTTCGGTTTATCAGGAGATGCTGCAAGAATCTTTACAAAATATTCTCTTACCTGCCTTGACTAGGCCTACGAACATTGATGTGTTGATGGCACATATTCAAGTGAATTCACCGAATATTAAGTTCCACTCGCAAGAACTCTCACCTCTGGATGTGTAAAAACAAGCAAAACCTTTGATGATTATAGTAAATGTTAACAACATCGGCATTAGATGTACCCTTGTTGACACTGGTTCAACTCTCAACGTTTGCGGTATGGACCTACTGCCTAAAATTAAAGTTGACTCATCTTCTTTAGCAACTTCTTCCTTGTATATTTGTGGGTTTAATAATGTCGGTCGTCAAGCTCTGGGTACGATAATACTACCTTTGCAGTTAGGCCTCGTTACCTTGCCCACGTTGGTCTATGTGATGCCTAGCCCGTTACCTTACAATATTTTTTTAGGGAGACCTTGGATTTATGCTATGGGTGCAATAACTTCTAACCTACATCGTTCCATAGAGTTTGTTGCTAACAATCGGGTGGTTATGATTAAAGCAGATCTAGAGGTTGTGCACCTTTGTTTGTTGGTCGTTGTTGGTTGGAACTTGGTCGCATCCACTCTCGAGAATTGCATTCCTTCCTTAATTGTTGATGCTATGACATGTTCTTCATCGATACCCTTTTTAGAATTCACTCCCCGAGTGAGTATCGACCAAAATGAACCGCCTAAAATAGAAGATCCCAAGTCTACCTATCCTCTCCTTCATCTCCTCGATCGAATTCTCTCTTAGGTGATGATTGGGGTTCTTTGAAATTCTCTGAATTCTTCATGGAAGAGTATAAGTCAGACCCCCTTGGTATGGAATTCCCAAGTTCTACTAACATGAGGGTGGTTGACTCTCTCATTAAGGAAGAGAAGTGTGATCCTCCCCAAGAGAGTAACCATGCTCCTATAAAGGGCGTTAATGTTTGCGAACCGAGTAAAGGAAGTGGGATCACTCCCATAGAAACCTTCGATGTCCATTAGTGGAACGAGACACTCTACATGGAGTTGCCCCCTCCTGAAGTCTTACAAACTCGTTACGAGTTTGGTTATGAACTCGCTTCTCGATATAGCTATGGGCAGAAAGGCTTAGGGCATATCGGGCAAGGAATACAAGTCCCTATCTAGTTTGAGCAACGACAACACTATCTAGGTTTCGGATGCTCTATTGAATAGTCTAGACAAAAACCTTGGTGGAGTGTTAATATGATTTCAGCCAAACCATTAAGCTTGGTCCATCCTGAATTGATAGAAGAAAGGGCACAAGTCGAAAAGGTTCCTGTGGATGTCTTCTCTTCAGATGAAGCATTAGGGGAATTTGTAGGTGCTTACTCTCCATTTCCTCCTTATCATCACAAGAAATAATTCTCGTATTGCCTACATAAATTAGCATACTTTGGAGAATTTGTTTTGAGCATTGATGAGGAAGACCCTCTATCTAACGTTAGTAATGATGTTTTGATATCTTATCCCGAGGACCATAGTCCTCTCCTTAAAGAAAATATTGTTGAAGTCTCCATGGATCCTAAATATTCAGAAAAAGTAATCAAGATTGGGAAGTGTCTCTCTTTCGAGGAAGCAGATGAACATTCTACTCTCTTACGTGCTCACCCCGATATCTTCACTTGGATGTATGAGGATATGCCCGGTATTGATGAATCCATAGTGGTCCATAATATTGTTTTATGTCTCGATGCCAAGCCTGTAAAGAAAAAGATTTGAAAGATCAACCCTAGGGTAGCTTCGATGGTCAAGGTTGAGATAGAAAAGCTATTGAATGTGGGCTTTATCCGTCCTATTGACTATTCTCCTTGGATTTCGAATATAGTCACTATTAGGAAACCTAACGACCGTATTCATATATGTATTAACTTTTGAGACCTTAATAAGGCTTCTCTTAAGGATGATTTTCCACTACCTAATATCGATATGATCGTGGATTTGACAGCAAGCCATGCGTTGTTATCTTTTATGGATGGCTTCTCGGGTTATAACCAGATTTGTATTATCTCGAATGATCAATACAAGACAACCTTCACTACCCCTTGGGGTACCTTCTGCTATGTGGTCATGCCCTTTGGTTTAAAGAACGCAGGAGAAACTTACCAACAAGCGATGACCTTGATATTCCATGATTTCATTCATAAAATCTTAGAAGATTATGTCGATGACATCTTGGCAAAATCTGTGAATCGTCAAGATCATGTGTAGAACCTTCATCTCATCTTAGAAAGAATTTGACTGTACAAGATGAGACTCAATCCCCATAAGTGTGTCTTCGGTGTAGACATTTGTAAGCTTCTTGGGTTTATAGTCTCTTATTGTGGGATTGAAGTTGACACGAATAAGATTGATGCTATTATTAACATGCCTCCATTGAGGAATATCATCGAGTTACAAAGTTTATAGGGCTGATTCGGGTAATTCATAGATTCATATCTCAGTTGGTTGATCGTACCCTCCCTTTGACTCACTTATTAAAAAAGGATGTTTGCTTCATATGGGATGAAGAGTGTTAGAAAGATTTTGAATCCATCAAAGCTTATTTGACTAACCCTCCTGTATTGATGTTGGCTATGCAAGATAGACCTTTCCCGCTTTATCTTGTTGATTCATCGTATGCTTTGGCTGCCCTGCTAGCTCAATATGATGATGTAGGAAGAGAGAGAGCGGTCTATTACATTAGTCACATCCTTGTTGATTATGAAACCCATTATTCATCCATGGAGAAGCAATGCCTCGCTCTTGTATTCGGTATGTGGAAGTTGAGGAACTACCTCCTCCATGTTGAGACTCATGTGATAATGAAAACAAATCTTTTGAGGCAATTGTTCTCCGATGCTGACCTTGTGGGAAGATTAGTAAAGTGGGTTATGTTGCTTTCTGAGTTCGATATAAAATTTGTCACTTAGAAATCAATAAAGGGATAATTGATTGTTGATCAATTAGCAGACACTCCCTCATCTCACTCCTTCCCTGGATTGGATCTGTTTCTTGATGAGAATATCTTCATGATTAACTATGATCTCAAATGGAAGATGTACTTCGATGGATTAAGGTGTCAGACTGGTTCTAGAGTGGGTGTGGTCCCAATATCCCTTGAAGGCAAACCGGTCCCCCTATCCTTTCGACTGAACTTTCCTTGTACTAATAATATCATTGAGTACAAAGCTCTCATTGTTGGCTTACATGTCATGATTGTGCTAAAGATTAAAAATCTTCGTATACTGGGTGACTCTGAACTTATTGTGAATCAGATCACGAGAACTTATCAAGATAAACAAAGTAGATTCTCGTGATACTGAGACCTCACTTTGTCCTTGCTTAATCAATTTTCCTCTTTAACAATAAACAGTGTCCCTCAGAGAGAAAATAAACATGCAGATTCCATGGCAAGTGCTACTTCTTTGGAACCTCTAGAAGAGGATACCAAAGAATATCACTTTGTGGTTCAGGTCACGTGAACCCTAGTGGTTTTTGACCAACCCAAACCTGAGTCTCTAGCTTGTCTTCATGCAGACTTGGGAGAGTGGTTCTCTAGTATCTACAATTATTTAAAGACTGGAAACTTTCTCAGTGATGCGACAAAAAATGATTGCACTCATATACAAAAGCTTTCAGCTCGTTATGTCATCTCATCTGATGTTCTTTATCAAAAAGCTTATAATGGATTATTGCTAAGATGTCTCACTAAAGTGGAAATACCCCTTGCCCTTAAAGAAGCCCCCTCGGGCTCTGGGGGTAGGCATTTCGGTGGTAAACCCCTGGTGAGGAAATTGGTACACATGGGATACTATTGGCAAACAATGGAAGAAGATTCCTTCGATTTTGTCAAGAAGTGCCTTCAGTGTCAACAACATAGCCATCTTATCCATGCTCCTACTTAGGAGTTATAGAATAAAACTTCTCCTTGGCCGTTTGCAAAATGGGGGTTGGATATTATTGGAAAAATATCACCTCCTTCTTCCAAGGGACATACCTTTATCATGACCGCCGCAGATTACTTCACAAAATAGGTCAAAGCTATGCCACTCTGCTCCACAAATGTTGGAACCATCTGTAGCTTCCTCTTGAACAATATCATTTCTCGTTTTGGACTACCTGCTATACTTGTTTTAGATAATGGCACACCATTTAAAAACAAGTAAAGCAGTTCCTAGAGAAGTTTCATATTCAACATAGGTTTTCTACACCGTATTATCCACAATCCAATGGTCAAGCAAAAGCTTCTAATAAAACACTTGAACTCATTCTTTGTAAGACAATTAATAAACATGGTAAGGATTGGCATGTTCGGTTAACATATGCTTTGTAGGCTTATCGCACGAGTGTTCGTACGACGATGGGAACAACGCCTTATAACCTCATGTATGGCGCAGAAGCTATCCTACCTTTGGAGTTAGAAATTCCATCTTTGCGAGTTCCCTTAGAGGGTTAATTGACAATGAAACCTACCAAACTAACTACTTGCATCAACTAGAGATTCTCGATGAGTGTCGTTTATAGGCCCTCGATCATCTTAAAGCTTATCAGTGGTTGTTATCAAGACAATATAATTAGGGTGTGCTTCCTAGGACCTTCAAGCTAGAAGACCTGGTTCTATATGAAATCAGTAGAATGTAAACACGCCACCTAATCAAAAAGGAAAGTCTAGTCCTAACCGGTTAGGTCCTTACATCGTGATTTTTGTGTATGGCTCGGGTGCCTATGGATTGTCGTCTATGGATGGAACACCTTTAAAAGAGCATGTCAATGCGATGCATCTTTGTTGATACTATGTGTAGTGTCCTATGTGTCACATGTGTGGTTTTCTCCCTAAAAGGTAGTAATACTGCATATATTGACATTTTCTCATTTTCACATTATGATTTTTTTTGTGTTTATGACATGACCATGTGTGTGTGTAATAAAAAATACATATATGTGTCTGACTATGCTATGTATGTCCAATGTATGAATCAAATGTCATGTACATGTATCAGGCCACTTCTATAAAAAATGAGTGGCTATTGAATGTGTGTCTATACAAAATATCTACAAGCATATATGTATATCTATATCCAACTACAAAAATGGTATACAAGAAGAGGGACTCCTATCCCTGTGGTGCATGGCTCCTTGAGCCCTCTAGCTTTGGTGGCCGCTCTGGTACTCTAGGATAAGGTTGCATGGTGGTCTATGAATGGGATCGGTGTGAGTGTGATACAAATAAACCCGCCCATATCCCTCTCAGCTCCCCCTGCAGTGAACAAATATCCATCTTCACCTGGATAAGCTCCTGTTGTAGCCGTTGAACATCTACCGGGATCATAGCTACTGGTTGTGCATTGAGCTCATTGATGCGGCTCTGAAGAGCATCATGTGCCACCTCGAGGGCATCAACCCTCCTCATTTTTGTGTCTTGCTCGACGAGCGCCATCCACAGCTCCCTGACAACTGATCTCATTGTCCCCGCGTGGTCGTCAACTCTGCAGTCAATTGTACGACCTTTGTGCCCTGCTCCTCATATGCGGTCCTCAAATGCGCTACCGACTCAAAGGTGGGGGCATGCCTCCTTGTTGAAACTGGCTGATAGGCCTCGAGGACTGTCCCCTGGATTGACATGACAAAGGCCACCTTTGAAATACACTAAGCTATGAACCCAATCCATCCTTGTGCATCCTTTGCAACCACACAGAGAGAAACAAGAATCAATATCACATGGAATCTATAAATAATCATAAAATAGGAAAATAAAAAGCATGAACATGAAAATAATGTACTATGTATACCTGGATCCCCTAACTACCATGTGGGATTAGGGTGTGGGTCAACACTAGGGCCTACGCCGTCGATATCGATGGCCGACTCTAGCGACGCTAATGTTGCAGCTGCTGGGATGGTGGAGGCTGCTAACATTGATGAAACATGGGTAGTTACAGAGGGATCTAATCTCCTCTACCACCTCAACCTCATAGCCACTGCCTCCTCCTCCTCCTATGTCGACTCCTCCTTTGTGCCACCCTGTTGGCAACCTCTCCTCCTGTCTTATGGCGGCTGGTGGGGCACATTCTCCTATGAGACATGGTCCCCTCTCGAAGCACCCTCGTCAAAAACTAGAGCAGGACGATGCCTCTCCCACACCGCATGTAGTCTATCACTACCCCGACATTATCTACCGCTGCCATGGCCGGAAGATCATGGTCAGACTCATCATCATCCAAGAAGACAATGTCTATGATGGATGGGCGAGGGTGATCTCCCACCCTCGCTACACTACGGTGATCCCCTAATGTATGTGGGCATGTCGGGCGGTATAGTCTGAATACGATCGTGCTACCACATGACCTGACTCCAATAATAAGGAATAATAACAAAATCGCAACGACCAACCAAAAAAGGTCCCGTTGTAGGTTCCTCAGGAACTTGCTGTCGTCGACCCACCTAAAAGAACGGTAGGGTCTCCAGCGAACCTCTCTCGCGGCAACAGTGTCAAACTATAACCTCCAAAACTGTAAATCCATGAAACGCTACTTGCTTGTCATGTCGTACCAGTGGGCCATCAGGACCTGATACGACCGTCGCTAAGGAAAATTGACTAGGCAGGTGCACATGATGTGGTCGAAATCCCACGCTTGCAAAAGTGTGCACATTGTAAGATTGCGGTACTCATAGTGCAAGTACCACCCAAGCTCTTGGTATAGGTGTGCCAACATGTTGCGCCCCCAAGTAAACACAATCTGATGCTCTACCATCTCCTTGATAGTAGGGACGAGGCCTTGTGAAGGTGTGAGCCTCACCCGTCTATGGTGATGTGAAAGGTGACTATGACAACCATCACCTGACATAGCAATGGTGTTGTAGTCCTTGCCTGGTCATACCAATGGGTGTAGATATAATCGATGCCATCGTCGTTGTATGTCCTCCCTGTGTAGAGGAGGATGCCCTCACTACGCTCCCACACCGATTGGGTGTCATCCAAGACCACCCGTCGTCCGCAGATGGGTAGCTCAAGGATTCAATAGACATCCTCAAGAGTGATAGTCATCTCTCCACAAGGCAGCTGGAAAGATGATGTGGCGGCATCCCACCACTCCATCAGAGCGGTGAGCATCCTCTCATGGTATCGCATCTCAACCATAGTGAATACATACCAGAGACCGACCTGCTCTAGGTGTTTGATCTTGTCCTGAGTAAGGCAATCCCTTTGCTCACAAATGAGTCGGAATGCTCGCCCTCCAAGATGCTCTCAGATCTTTGAATAGTCCTATAAAAAAATACAAAGTTCTAAGTCAGAGACATCACAATGATAAGAAAAAATGTAAAAGGCCATATGCGCGTCGCGCAGACGTCTGTGCACCGTATTTGTGTCCCTAACCACCATGGTCGCCCGGAGGACATCAATGTGTCCTTAAAATGACAGTGCAAATACAGGACCCTAGTGCATGTCTTGGATGACAACGCGTATTGAGGACGCGAGCACAAATTCTAGATGCCTATGCACCTCGATGAGTGGAAAAATGCACAAAATTAACTAAAATACACAAAAAACGAGGCTTAGAGGCCTATCTGGTCCACCTCGTGACCCTTGGCGGTGTCCTCGCGTAGCTGCTCTAGCCTCAACGCCTCATGCTCTCTCTTGCTTGACATTTTGTTGACTTTTCTCTCACAAAAGTCAACAATTTTCTTGTAGTGAATAGTGAAAATGACCCTTCTGGGGCCCACCTAGGTATATATAGGCCCCCTGGGGCCCATTTTTCCTACAGTTTGTGGCTCCTCGATTTCTCTTGACTTTACCCCACCACACTGGGGCGAAACTTAGGAGGGTGAATATAGTCACCTCTTGATCATATTTTTCCTCCAAATTGACCACTTTTTCTTGATCATTCTTCTCTTTGTGGTAGTTTCTTCCAATTTTTCAAAACTGACAAAATTTTAGTTTTGCAGGATACATTTTTGAATGATTATTTCCACGATTGTTGTGTTGTTGTTTGTTGAGCTCAGAAGCTGGGGGCATCCTCGATACTAGTTAGCTTGACCTCGGTAGGCCTCTGCGGTCCCTCTTTTTGGAATGCATTTCCATAAAATCCAGAATTCAAGTGAAATTTTTCTTCTTTACTTTAGTGAGGTTGATTTTTTCTAAAATCTAGACCACTAAAGTGGGTAAAAATGTAATGTCATAGAATTGCACCTAGGGGCAATTCCACATTTTTGCATCTTTCCTAGCATTTATGACACCTTAGAAACATTAATGGCAAAATCCCTTGAGTCAGAATTTCATGAATCTGACTCCATGTGGACACATGGCGAACAGATAGAAGCTTGATAAGGCATTTCCCAAAAATCTAGGCCTTGGATGCCTGCGCGGTGCGCGCAGATGTCCACGTGGCGCACTAGCATCCTGGAGATTTTCTGAGTTTGAAATGACAAATCTAGAAACCTGACCCTTGTGACACGTGTCCTAGTGGTTAAGTCTCGGATGAAACGACTCTATGTGGCCCTTGCATGCATAAAAACCCCCTTTTTGATCTCATTTTGGGGTTGGAAGTCATCAGTTGAAGCATTGTCACTACTTGCTCTAGTCTTGGGTAGGCTCTATCCTTGAATAGCAACACTTTTACAGGAAAATCCATGCTAGATTGAGGTCCCTCAAGCAACTACAAGCTCTCAAACAGCTACCAGCTCTCAAGCAAGCACATAGCGGTGCACCTGTGTGCTTAGGAGGAGGGTCTTGACCTATGGGTAACACTCTCTCTCCCTATCACTCTCTCTTACTAGCTCATTTGTTACTTTTGGGTGTGGGCTCTACTCTGAAGTGGGTTGTGTTTTCACTATGTACTTTGTTTACTCCTTTACACTCTTTTCTGAACCTAGCTATTCGTGGAGGTGGGAACACCAAAATAGGGGTCTAACTAAGGCAGACCCCTATACAACCCCAACCTTTTTCCCTTGATCTTTTGTGTGTAGGTTATGAAGTGAAGCTTGGAATAAAGACACAGGCGCACGAAAGTAACCTTGTTTCAATTTCTTTTGTGTTTCCCTTCAGCTTCTAGTCTTTTGTTGATTATTTGGCCTTTCACGCTTTTGCCCAGAGTCGAGAAGTGAGATTTGGCTTCACTCACCTGAGCTCCTGAGTTCTTCATGACTTAGGACACTAGCACATCTTTTAGATGACAGTGCACCGCGCTAGCATCCTGAAACTACACTGACATCTTTTGGCCAAGAGCTCCTCAAGCGGAGGTAGGAATCTCAAAGTCTCGTTCTCTTAGAGTCTGAGATTATTTTTCTGCCTTCCTTCACAGTTTCATCAATTCATTTAAGTTGAGGTGTATAAGGGCAGTTCATTCCCTGGTGATCTCTTGAGAATAAAGAGACCCATTTGCAGTGAATCCATCTTATATCACAACACCTAGAAAAGATTTCCATTAGAGCATTAGAATATAGCATATCTTTGAATCCAAATAAATGTCATTTTGTTGTATTAGAAGGTAAATTGTTAGGTCATATAGTCTTAAAGGATGGAGTAAGGATTGATCATGAATGAGTGGAAGCTATTGATAAGATTCCCATTCCAAAGATTATGAAGGCTATCCAGTCTTTCTTTGGATAAACTAACTTTTTTAGGAGATTCATTTCAAATTTTGTAGAGATTGTAAAACCAATCTCAAAGATGTTAAAGAAAGGTTTAAAGGTTGATTGGATAGAAGAGGCCATTGATGCATTTGTGTCAATTAAGAGAGTAATTAAGAAAGCACCTGTATTAAAATATCCAAGCTTTGATAAACCATTTCAGATCTTCTCCTTTGCATCATTTCATATAGTGGCAGTCGTAATGTTACAAAAGAATAAAGAAGGGTATAAGCAACCAATCTCATTCTTTAGTAAATCACTTCAAGGGGCAGAACTGAAATATGATATCATTGAGAAACAAGCCTACACACTGGTAAAGACAATAAATACATTAAGGCCTTACTTGGTAGGGGTAGAAGTAATTGCATATGTACCAAATGTCGCAGTTAAGGATGTTTTCTCCCAAGCAGAAGTCACATGGAGGAGGTGTAGATGGATAAACCGAATCCAGGAATTTAATATTGATATTCAAATTACCAAACTAGTGAAGGGGCAAGGATTAGCAAAATCGATGGCCGAGTCCAATTTGGAAGTAGCACAGGTTTGTAATGTGGAAGGAGAAGAAAAGTGGGTATCAAGCATTGAGCACACATCTTGGTACACAAATATAACGTACTATCTTAAACATATGAAGTACCCTGAAGGCCTGAATGACAACCAGGAAAAGGACCTTAAAACTTGAGGAATTGAAATATGTTTTTGTGAATGGAGACCTATATTGGAAGAATAAGGATGGTATCCTTTTACTATGTCTAGATGAAACACAAGTTGAGTGCACGTTGAAATAAATGCATAAAGGAGTGTGTGGGGGACATTTCTCAGCAAAAACCACTACACACAAGGTGTTAAGGACAGGTTACTATTAGCCCAAAGTTTTTAATGATGCACATAGTTATGTGAGAAAATGTGACGCATGCTAAAGGTTTTCTAATAAAACAATTATCAGGGAGCCTTACCATTAAGACCTAAGCAGATTGAGGCCCCTTTTCATCAATGGGGAATTGACTTCATAGGAGAGATTATAGATAGGTCTAATGGTGGACATAAATGGAGCTTGGTGGCCACTAATTATTTTACAAAATGGATAGAGGGAATACCAACAAAACAAACCACTAGCAAGGTTGTGATTAACTTCCTACTAGAAAATATCATCACTCGATTTGGGGTTCCTGTGAGGCTCATCAAAAATAATGGCATGTGCTTCAAATTATATGAATTCAAGACATTTTGTAACTCTTATGGAATAATAATTTTATATGCTTCACCATATCATCCCCAAGCAAACGAATAGGTAGAATCTAGTAACAAAAGTATCATAAAAATAATCAAAAGAATGCTAGATAATAATAGAAAAGCATGGGAATCCAAATTAAGACTAGCATTATGGGAAAATCATATCACTATAAAAAAGGCCATTGGAAAATCTCCATTTGAGATGGTGCATAGAGCTCAAGCTAGACTCCCCATGCATAATCTCTTACCAATCTATAAGTTCATCTTACAAGAGGATATGGATGTCCCTGAACCCATGTGAGAGAGGATGGAACAATTGGCAGAACTAGATGAAATAAGATCTCAAGCACAAGAGAAAAATATGAAGATTCAATCACAGATGAAGCATTGATTTGACAAAAGGGAAAAGGATAGGAAATTTAAGATTGATGATATGGTCCTTATGTGGAATGCCAAAAGCCAAGACAAAGGGAAGCATGGGAAATTTGAGGCACTATAGTTGGGCCCATTTGTCATTACTGGTAAATGTGGTGAAGACTCATACTACTTACAAAATATGGTTGGTGAAGATCAGGAATTGCCAGTGCATCAACAATTCCTAAGATACTTCTTCTCTTAAAATTTATCACTATTTTCCATGCACAGTATTTTAGGCTTTATTTCTTTTTCCTTTTCCTTTTATCCACCTTCACCCATCGATCTGCATCCCAAAGAATGTTTTTGGATTCTTGCAATGAACTAAAAATCATTCATCCTCAACCAGAGCCATTGTTAGGACTTAAAAAATCAGCCTCAAATTTCCCACAAAAAATCTATTTTCCCGTCAAATACCCTTTCACCTAGCATGTCATTTAAAACATTATCATTTAAAATACTCCACTTATTTGCCCTATAGTCATCACCTTAACAAATTCACATTCATCATCCTACCCATATAAGAAGAAAGTCATATTGATGAGACTACATTATATCAACGAAATTCATCTTAAGGTCCCTTCAAAGGAATGATGGAGTAAGACAATATGTGCATTATCAAAGAGTATATCATGTTGAAGTAACTTGTTTTAGTGTCCCTTCAACAATTTGACTGAAATCTTATCGAAGACACCTTGGCATATCGAAGGGTAATTTTTGGGGTCTCTTTGATGACCTGAGACATAGACTGCTAAAGAATATAATATTTTAATTTGTACTACTACTCTAGCAAAACTCATAGAGTAATTACATCTCAACATTCAGGAAACAAAAAAAAATCTCTTGGACATGACACACCATTATATCAAAGTGACAATGAAACGTTGAAGAAACAAAGCTAGACTTATACACATGAAGATTCGAAGAGACTTTAGAATGTCGAGATGAGCGATTTACGGGTCTCCTTGATATAACGAAAGTGGAAAAGTTCATTGAAGAGAAAGGTATATATCGAAGGGATAAGGAAATTTGTCTCTTCGATGAAATAATAACATTTATTATAAGGGAACAAAAGAACATCAAAACGGATTGAAAGGACTCTGGAATACTAGATTAAAGTGGTTCACAATCTCTCCAAAAAATAGAAAAGAAAGAGGACATCGGGGGAAAGAATGTATATCAATGAGAACCAAATAACAGTCCCTTCAATAGCCCTAAAAGCGAACAAGCAAATAACCAAACTAAGGACTCCATCAAAAGGAAGAATAAATATTGATAGAACAAGGACACTAGTCCCTTCGATTAAATGATAACACTTGTGCCTCATCTTTAATGATACAAAAGGAAAAGGATCAAAATATCAAAGCGATAAAAGAATTTCGAAGAGACTACTCATAAGGAAGGGTTCGAGAGGACACTGTGATATCAGAATGAAGCCATATGGAGTCCCTTTGAAATATTGAAATAAAGAAAGAGTATACCATTAAAAGGAGATGTCGAGGGAAAGAGAAATATCAGTAAGAACAAAATATTGTCCTCTCGATGCAGCGAAAACATTGATAAGACAACAACATGACGAAGAGACAATTTGGTAATGATGATGAGAAAATCAATGGTCTATATTCAAAACAATTGGTTATACTCTTGATGATAGGAAAGTGCGATTATATGACATTAATGAATTAGAGCCAAAGGCATAAACAAATATTGAAACTACTTGGAAATCATTAAGAAACAAGAAAGAAAGAAAATGGAGTATAGTAGTGGATGATGATATAGGACCAGGAAAAGTATTTGTTGTTCAATTAAGTACCCAAGCCTTAGCCAAAAATCTCATTATCTAAAGCTAGTTGAATTATCAAGCACAAAAATAGGGTTTTTTCTACAAAACTCATGTTATGGCAAGTACGTATGAAAACCCTAAGAACAAGAGACAAAAATTAGAAACCATACATCTAAATCAGGACTTGATTGATTGGTGTCCTGGCTCTAAATAGAGGTCCAGGTGAAATGAAAAATTAAACCCTGAAGCTGAGAAATTGGAGGACAAAAATAACGAAGTAGGTGATACATCAACCCCAACACACGGATATGATTTGTTTATATACCATTATAAGAAGATGCACATACACCAACCAGTCTCTAACCCATGGAGACTCAATTTAGGGAAGTTGGTGGTACCTAATGTATTCATCATTATTGAATTGATTAAAACATTTGCCAACAGATATGACCCTCAAACCCGCATGATTAAATTGGAAGACAGATCTTCTTTCATCCATGTTACCTAGAACTACATTTCCATGGTGTTTCAACTAGACACCAACATGAATATGCCATTCAGGATTAAAGACCTCCTCGATGAATACCACAACATGAGCACTAGTTACAAAAGGTGGAGATTGCCATTACATAGGCCCTGCAATGAAGGGAGTTGGCTTAGGGTAGTTTATGTAGAGGAACACCTTCCATATTCTGTGAACCTATTTGAAGAATACTTCTAATACACATATTACTTTGTTTGTGAGGTGCTTAGTTTGGACACCCCCATATTTAAGGCCATAACACTGATGGTCTTAACAACTGATGTGCAAAGTTAGGACGCCCAACGCCTTGATTATGCTGAAAACTTGGCCAATGGCATCCATAATGCACTTGTTTCTATCAAAAATAAATATGGGGGTATCAGGTTCAAACATTATTCTTTATTCATGCATCTCATTTTATATGAGGGACAAAATATGGGACTATGGAGTGAACATTTAAGAATAAAAGACATAGATGATAATGTAAATATTAGACTAGTCCAAATGTGGATAGCCATTTGGGACAATAGGTGTGCAAGATCACATTATTTGCATTTTGAAGAGTATTTTGTGAAGCCTTTATATAATCTCTTGGGTCATCCATATGACTATAGTCTGTCAGCTAAAATACAACGATTCCTTAGACCCAAGGATAAGGATGAAAGAGGGAAGGTCAATCACAACTGGGGAGATTGGCATGCTTATGATGATTAGATTGGAATGCTTATGATGATTAAATGAAAATTAAAGTATATGGTTATGAAGGAGCATCATTTCCATTGCCGAAAACTTGTCCAAATAGGGTTACATATTTAGAGATTGTGAGGCAACTAGCTTACTCAGATTTTATGCATCTGAAGAGTCATAACAAGCAACCCTTATGCTTGACACATTGTGTTTTGGAGATTTTACTGTGGTTTCTAAAAAAGGATATGAGTTAATTGACAAAAGGCTAGAATATTACAATTTTCCCAAAGGGAATGTGAGGGAGAAATTTGACCCTGGACATTTTATAAATGATGTTAAAATAAGTCAAAAATTGAAAGGGTATCCCCATGTACTTTTTGAAGAGGATGATTTGATAAGAAATGTTGATGAACATCATGCTGCTAGGAAGAGAAGTCTATATAATAGAGTGATGAGAACAAAAGCTTGTAGAACATGCAATAATCCTTTATTTGGAGGTGCTTTTTTGGAAATTGAAGACCCCATAACGAGGTTGGATGCATTAATATCACATGAAGCAGAATTGACTAGGGATGTGCCTCCTTCGGTGTTCACAAAGAAAAGAACTAAGGATATTGGGGGAATGCAAGCTGAAAGTGAAACTCCACTATGTCAACTCTCTTCTCATCCTACACTGAATATTAGCTTATCTATTGACACATCTATTGAAAAACAAGAAGTGGGGAGTGATGATGAAGGTGTCGAGGTGGTCAAACCTGTAATTGAAAACTATGAGCCTCCCTTGGAAAGAAACATTATTGTAATAGAGTCCTCAACTGAGCTTTCAAATGATATGACATAGTGCCAGCCAAAAGTTTACTTCTTGACTCCATTTACCCAATAGGAATAGGCACTAATCACACTCATTTCAAAACAATACTTCATAAAAATCTTATTCACACATTAAAATTTCTCACATTGGGAGTAGGAATAACCGTTAAGTTTAGCATCTATTTCATATTTACATTCTAGTGTGGAGTAGATAATCTAAGTTAAAGAATACACACAACTATTAAATCTATAATCTACTTTATTATCAAAGGTGCACCCACCTAGGCCTAGTAGAGCTTGAAGTGTAGGGAGTTCCAAATCATATCGGTTGACTTCGTTTGTTGGCCAAAACATTGTAAACCTAACCATAGAGCTTGACATACTCTTAGGGTTTGAAATTTGCAATTTTGGGAACCAACACGACAGAAAAAATAAACATCAAAATCAAGACTCCCAAAGTAAAAACTAGAATGATTGGATCACTATCAAACTATAAAAATACCTAAGTATCAACTACCTACCTATCGATAATTCATCAACATCCTAACATATGCCTTAACTAATAAAACGTTCCTACAATAGACATCGCTAATGGATAACATCTTTAAACATCAAACAACTATGGCTAGTGATACTACATTGTTTATCTTTTTATGATCTTATATTTTTTATTTATCTTAATATCACATTCCCAAGATCTCTCAATAATGTCCATTAAGGATTTAGAGAGGAATCAATGGAGATATTGACCTTTGATTTTTTTGTTCTATTTGTTAGATGTTTTTGTGAAACTACCACGACAAATACTTGCTTTGTTTTGTATGTGGAAGTTGTTTTCAGGTAATTCGTGTAGTAGTTACATATTGGGTACTCCATACCTCTCTATGTAACTGGTATGGAATGTTTTGAAACTTCTAACCCATACACTCTAAACAAGGTTTCCTTATGTCTAGTATGAGCAAGAATATTCTTTGTTTATAGAGTCAGAGTTCACATAATGAATACAAAGCCACCTTGGTCATTAATGCCCTGGTGCATCGTGTCTATTTGCTACACCAATAAGGATTGCTACAAATACAAAGTCTCTATGAAAACAAAAGAAAACTCATCAAAGATTAACAACATCAATTTCCTATCCATCTCTAAAACAAAAAACACTTCTTCTAACTAACAACTTCATCCCGCATCACAATATCATTAGTACCACATGCATCCTACATCCACAAAATCATTAGTACATATTATGACCATAATAACATCGTCCATCAAATACAACAAAATAACATCATCCATCAAATACATCATATAATATCATCCATGAAATACATCATATAACATCATCTATCACATACATCATGAATCATACATATAATATAAGTGCATCAAAAAGGTACAAAAATATGAACACATAATCATAAATCAACAACACATATAAGCATCCATAAGCATCCCTTAGCACATAATAAAGCCAAAACGAAACATGATATATCTCATATATCATAAAAAATGAGAATGTCTCTACATCATCAAGTATCATGTGTGATATAAAAAAATACAAAAAAAATACATATATACGAGGCCTTAGTTGGAATGATGAATGAATATACAAAATTTCATATCTACACAAGTCTTTGGTACAACAAATATCAATATAAAGATCAAGAAAAACTTAGCCCTGCTAGCTGTCTCGTAGAGGGGATTCGTACTACTGCTAACTTTGATGAGGAGAGGGTTGCAGAATAACTAGAGACTGATGAGGCTGTCTCACTGACTGACCCCTAGACTCTGCCCCTATTTGTGTACTCAACTCTTCGAAATGAGGCCATCTCTGAGCCCTTGGAACAAAGGCCTCATATAAAGTCTGATAGTATGTGCACTGCTGCAGAAGGGTAAGTGCAAGAAGTTAAGTCCACGAAACGTGGAGGTTTTTTGCCTTAGCCAAAAAAAATCAAATCAACATTGCAAAAATGGGATCCCATTTAGATTTGGGATCCCAAGCCTAAAATCAAAAAATGGGATCCCGTTTTGAAAAAATTCCAAAAATGAAAATTTCCATTTTGACAACTTTTCAAAAGCGGGATCCGTTTTGAAAAGTTTATTTTTGGAATTTTTGAAAAAATCCATTTTGGAAATTTTTCAAAATGGGATCTGTTTTGTAAAAGCATTTAAAAATATTTTTTTATAAAACAGGATCTCGTTTTTTAAAATATGATTTTTTCGATCGGGATTGTGCTTTGTTTTTTGGTTTGGGAAAAGATTTAGGGATCCAAACTTAGGCCCTGGACCTGATTTGACCTGCAAGTTGAAGGTCCTAGCAATGTCACAAGAAAATAGTGACTTTGGGCATACGTTTGAAGACATTTTTTGTAGAATACAAAATTAAAACTCATTATAGATGAGATAGTGTAGATTCCAAATATGTAATTTTTTTACAATTGGATTAATTTTTTTATTTTTCATTTAATTTCTAATGAAACGGGTCCATAAACTTGAATTATCAGAGTTTTTTAGTATTTTAATAACTTTTGATTAACATAATTTTTTTACGAACGGATTGCACAAAATCGTACTTCAAACAATTATTTTCAATTTAACAAAAATTAAAAAAATGATAAGTTTAGGTCATCTTATGCATGGCGTACACGACAATTTTTCAAAACACCAAATATGGTCAATAAAAAATTAACAAAAAAAATATTCAATAAAAAATTACAAAAAAATATGGAAAGTGTGCTTCAGTGAGTTACAAATATTTTCCTAAAAGGATTTAGAAAAATATGATTATTTAGGTCAAAATATGGATGACGTACACATGCATGGTATGGTAAAAAAATAACTTTTAAACAGTGGTTTTTAGAAACGCCTATTGAAAATTGATTTGTATCATCTGGGTATTAAAATAAATTACATATTTGGAAACTAGACTCTGAGTACTACATTTTAGGATTAGTGACTTTTTCCAAGATTCCATCTCTAAGTGCTTAAAATTTTAAGGCCAAATGTGTTAAATCCTGAAAATCAGGGAAAACACTTCCACTAAATGGCCAAAAAGTGGACTCAACTTCTTGCCAGCACCCAGAAGCTGATCCCACTCGGCTTGATACTGAGCAAGGGAAACAAAGGAGGCTAGTGAAATCTTTGTAGCTAATCTATGCTGCCTCTCTATAACCAAGTCCTTCCTCAAGCCATCTCTTACCTATCAAAAGCCATCCCACTCTACAATAAGGACAACAACCTGGGCCTCAACAATTTACCTGCAAAAAATCTCTATGTCTCGCTCTACAATATGAGCATCCCAATTTGCGATTATTTGGGCTATTTGTGCTACTATTGCTACATTTTCCTATGGGAGAGGACCATGTGGTACTAGAGCTTGATTGTGTTGCATTTGATCATGTTGTTGGTAAGGCTGTTGTTCATCATGCTCGTCATCCCGACCTTGTGTTTTTTCTAGCTGCTTGACGATAATCCACAATCTCTGACAGTCCTCTCTCCTCCCTATGTAATTGGCCACCCGCTGGATCTATCCCATAACTTCCCAGCGTTAGCAAGAATTATAAACCATAGAGGAACGCGACGAGCCCACCACTAATCGTAATCTCGAGTGGTCCTTGGATCTATAAGACCCATCGCTTAGCCCCATCTGAAGGGGGCAAGTCATTTGAACTCGACCACAACATTGATAGAAGAGGCCTATGGCCCCCACACTCTAACCTCTGGGGTTGTTCACCCGAATCGCACATGATAGTCATCGACGGATTGTGTATGGCACTCTCCAAATTGACGAAGCACCAGAGTAGGTAAGTAACACTCAAGACTATAATCCACACAACCTATAACCCACTATGTCTGACGACAATATGATAGTTGTTCCATATCACCGTGCCATGCCTCACAACCTAGCCATGACCTCCAAATGAACACATGCATATCATAAAAAGCACCTCACCAGTAAGGTAACCTCCCGGGCCAAGTGCAGTGCATGAAATCTAAATAATGATAAGAGTATGGATCCTCTGGATCTTGATCCATAACACCAATCGACTTTGTCACTGGAATATGCTCCTAGGCCCATACATGCAATAGTGTCATCCCTACAAAAATGGCCATGCTACCACGATAAACAACTTCGTGCATGCCTTCATACAAATGTGCCAAAAGATATGGACCCTAAGCATATCGGGTCCCATGCTCCATCATCTGCTCAATATAGATGCCCCAACCAATAGGAAAATGCCTACCTCTATAATTAGGCACCATAAGTCCTATGATCAATCCGACTAGGACCATGTATATTGGATCAACCCTGTCAACAAACGAAGACAAGTCTATTTCTGAGTCCACCACCTGTAGTCGCCTAATGCCAAGAACTCGTTGTATGGCACAAGTACCTTGTCCAACATCATAATTCACCAGTTTGTCGTGAATGGGGATGCAAAGAATCCTCCAAACATCCTCTAATGTAATGGTCACCTCGCCGATCGATAGGTGGAAAGATGACGATTCTGAATGCCATCTCTCTACAAGGGCGGTCATCATCGCCCTATGACATCAAATCTCAGGCATGTGACATATGTAACACAAACCTATAGTGTCCATAAAATCTCTCTCCACCTCGAAGAAACCAGTGATCAAGTCAAATAGTCGTTGCACCCGTCGCTCCCTAGAATACAACGGTTTGAGAACTACTTGCAAACATTCAACCCATGACGTCAAGAATTTGCTAAAAAATCAAATCACGAACCTAAGCCCATAAACAAACTAGCCAAATCATACAATTTTGACAATAGCAAGTATTTTTTGACAAAAGCGAGCATTGTGAACAATAACGACTCTATTTTTTACAATAAAAAATATTTTAAATGATAACAACTTTGTTATTAACAATATTAAGCATTTTGAACAATTGTGGCTAAATTAACAAAAGCAAGCACATTACACGATAGTGCACAAAATTGACAAAAGTGGTAATTTTACAAAGAGAAAAATAAAAGCACACATTTTAAACGATAGCGATAAACTAAAGCGAGCAAGTTTTATGATAGTGAAACAAAAAGTGATAACGCTCAAGATTCATGATAGTAAAAACAAAAAGCACAAAAGCAGTAAAATCGAGATAAAAATGGTAAATTCGTAAAATTATCGCTATCGTTAAAAAAGTTTTCTAGTATTAATTACACGAATGAAAAAGATGAAAACATGAATGAAAGATACATATCACGATGCCTATGCCAGCTAGCCTCCCAAAGTCACAAACTACCTCTACATGGTGTGGGGTGCCCGGAGTCCTTGACATCACTACTCTACAATTGTAAAAATAGGATCTCCAGAGGTAAGAATTCAATAAAGGCTAAGAGTGCAAATGAGGATAAATGAACCCTAATTTCCTATTTTTACCCCCAAACCCTAATGTTTTACCTTGAAAACCCTCTCAGGATAAAATTATGAGCACCCTAGAACATCTGAAGCCATAAACGAAGGCCCTATAGCCTAAGTTTTCATCCTCTACACATTTGAACTATAATGAAACCTTGTCATGAGCCCGACCCAAAAAATACTTTTTTTGGCCAACCTCTCAAGGGGGCATCCCAACGTTGTATTATCTTTTCGCTGACCATCAGGGCATAGTGGGGCATATAATTTTTTCAAATCTTGATATGAACATCAAATTCTTTGAAATAAAGCAACCAATATTTTATCTCAAAGAGGGGCAAAATGTAGACATGTAAAAATGATCTAACACATATCACACATCCTGAATGACATTTTTCCATTATCAACATCATTATCAATAATCTAATTGCATTTCACATCATTTACATCATTAAAACTATTTTCTTCTATTAATTAAATAATCTTAAATTATTTCATTAATTAATTATTTTAATCATTAATCTAACTTTATTCCTCCTAATTAATTAAATTAACATAAAGTTATTTAATTATGTCACTAATATACCCTATTCATCTAAATCAGTTAAATTGTTATCATTAATAATTTAATTAAATCACTTTTCCCTCTCTAAACTTGAATAATTAAATCAATAATTTGAAATCATTCAACATAGTCAACAAACAAATAAAACTTTATTTGTTAAAGTCAAACATGACTTGCACGTTCATCTCTAATATTAATTAATTATTCAATTGATTAATTATCCTCACCTTCTTTTTGATTGAGCAAATCACGATCACTGATTTCTCACTCTAATTAGTTGATTAACTCATCTATTCTTCAATCCCACTAACCACTCAACCTGATTCTTTGATTCCACTAAGCACTCAACTTGATTTCTTCAATCCCAAATATTATGCAATCTAATTCCTCTGATTATGCAATTAAAATCATTAATTTGATCAATCACATAAGCTAATTGGCCAATCTATTTCCTCTCAACGGTTCTCAACCGTTGATCATGATCTTATACTACTAAATCTCGATCGTTCATCTCGAAACATGAAATCTATAAAGCAATCTTCTACCTTCTCACAAATCATTTAGAATTTTCATAGTGAAGCACTAAGCAAGTAATTCTTGAGCATATTAAGAGTTATTGACATCATATTCTAGTTCACCATTAACACACTTTGAAGCTTTTGCAATGCATAATGGAGGCTTCGTATTGATTCAAATGTAATCTAACATCAATATGAATACAACTTCGACATGGTATGGTAATACTTGTTTTGTTTTGGGTTCATTTATGTTTTTAATTGCTTATTTGGTTAAATTCATGGCTTTACATTTCAAATTTCATGAGTATGGGTTTGGAATTCAAGCATGTTTAAATTGATTTAGTTTAATTGATTTATTGTTTTTCTTATGCTAGATTTCCCCCTTACACTACCATAAAGAAATGATATAGAACTTCTATTTTAAAGAGGTAAAAATAATGGTTACGATAAGTTCTTACCTTTATATATGTCACCTCGCATAATTATTTATCTATGTCTCATTTTTTTCATGATAAATGATATACACACATGTGTGTGAAATGAAAATAAGTTACACTCCAATATTTTTTGTAAAGAATATAGTGACACCTATAAATGAGTCTTTTCTTGTAAAGAATGTGATGAAATCAAGAAAAGACTTATACTCTAAATAATCTTTGTAAAATACAAATAAAGTACAAAAAAATATAAATTAATAATATAAAATAATACATCTTAACCACCTCACTTAGAACAAAATCTCTTTAAATATAAAAAAAAATCCTTATACAAAAAATTAAAAAGATTGAAAAGATTTTTTAATAAAAATAAAAAAATTAAATAAATCTATCTTATGTCTATAAGACTTTAATGACTTGAATGAATGATTGTCTTCACTCACTTAATAGATTGTAATTTAGTTAATGTCAAACTGATAGAGTGAAGTCCTAATTGAATAGTTTTCCACATCTATATAGATATATTAAAAAACAGACATAAAAATGTTAATTGAAAATATATTACTAACTTAATTTTGATATTCTCTTTTAAACTATTGCAAATAAGTATTTGCAAGATTTTTCAATACTTCCATGAGCCTTAACCTTAAGTTTATGCTCAACATATTTTGTCTTAAGGTGTAATGTATAGTTTTCAATGCACATTTCCAATTATGGTTTCTACCACCATGTTTAATCAATTATGTTGGCTCACCTGAAATGAACGTTGCAAGCCTTCACTCTCCAAAACTAAAATCTCTAATAACCCTAAATTCAAAAAGGAATGTTAAAAAAATAGAGGGTTCTAGAATAAGCTCCCGTGATTTATTATGAATTTATGATAAAGTATTTTTATGATCGATTCTCTTAAACCCTCATCCATACATATTGCTCTTATACATGAATGCCTGTGTAGGGTTTTAATTTGTCATAGCTACACTGCAACTCAATTTCCCTATAGCGAAAATGGTGGTACTGGTGCGAGCAGCTCTGTCATTAAGAGCAAGTCTCAATCTCTGTTCTTCTAACAGGGTTTCGTTGTTAACAAACAGAGGTGTAAGTCTCAGGGGCCTAAGGATTTCTTCACATTCTTCTGTAGGGTTTCGCAATGGGCGCTTTCTTGGAGGGATATCGGTTCCGCAACCTGTCATTCTACCGGCTTTGAGACGCTACGCAACAATACCCACCACGTCGTCTGTGAACGATCCGTCGCCCAACTGGAGTAATCGTCCCCCGAAGGAGACCATTCTACTTGATGGCTGTGATTATGAGCACTGGCTCATTGTCATGGAGCCCCCTGAAGGTAACCCCTCCAGAGATGAGATTATTGATAGCTATATCAAGACGCTTGCACAGGTCGTGGGGAGGTGAGGGCCTCTAATTTGACTGTTTTTTGTCAAAACAAACAGAATTGTTATTTTTACTTTTGTTTATTATGTGCAGATGGGGTTTTGGGGTTCTTGGATTTAGTGTTTGAGGCATTCATGCTTGTTATGTTTTATCTTGGGTATTCGGAAACAGCCATAGGTTTGACTATGTAAGTGCAACAAAGATAAAATCTTCGGTGTTGGAATCACCATAGTGTTGGCTATGTAGGTGCAGAAGTGCAGTAAAGACAAACTCTTTGGTATTGAGAAACAAAAATAGGTTTGGTTGTGTAAGTGCAAGATAAAATGGGGTATTAATGTGATTTAAAATGGTTTCTGATTGTTTTGATTTTACAGCGAGGAGGAAGCTAGGATGAAAGTTTACTCGGTTTCAACAAAGCATTACTTTGCTTTTGGCTGCCTGGTTTCAGAGGAACTTTCCTACAAGATTAAGCGTACGCGTAGTTCTTGGATAATAGTAGCTATGCATTTCCCTCACATCTATAGCAGTTACCTAATGTAAATTTTAATGAGTTTTTTTTCTTTTATTGCAGCACTTCCTAATGTTCGCTGGGTGTTGCCTGATTCGTACTTGGATCCTCGTACCAAGTCGTATGGAGGTAAGAATGCTATCCAACGCTGTAAGGTTTATTTTATGGTCGGCAACTCACTTTATAAGTATGCATAACGGTGGTTTATTATAGATATTCCTAGACACATGATACATTTGGAATATTTTCCAATGTTTTTGATGTTGAATACTTGAAAGGCTCATGCATTATTATGTGGATTTGGTTATCTTTGTTTAGTTGATACTTTTCATGGTGGGACTTATTTGTATGCATTCTGCTCAACCGGTGGAATGCATAATTTTTGGATTGATTTAAAAAAAAAACTATAATCCATTGGTGATTTGTATTTGATAGCACCGGCCATCTAGCATTCAGGATGTATTATGGGGGCATCTTGAAGAGCATGCTCCATCCATCACATGACCCTTTATCACACTTTTCAAGACTACTTGCCTCGTGATACTTTTCTCCCACATTTATAACGGTTCCAAGTTTATAAATGGAGTTTGTGTTTTCCCCCTTGCAATGAATAAAAGCAGAAACAAGCCCTGCAGTCATATATTCGAAGGAAACTGTAATTTCTTGCAGGGTGTCAAGATGAACTCTCTTATCCTTAAGACAGTTCTGTAGGATATCCTTCCTCCTATCAACATGCTCTACTTTGCCTGAGAGAACTACGAGCATGTGAGTCTGTAGCTTTTCAAGACCATTTACCTCTTGACACTTTCCTCCCACACCAATAACAATTCCAAGTCTACAAGAGGAGTTTGTGTCTCCCCTGTGCAATGAATAACAACAGAAACAAGTCCTGTAGTCATACATTTGAAAGAAAATATGCCTAGCTCATAAAATAGAAGGAAGTAAAATAAATAGAATCAAAGAAATCCCAATATTCTAATAAATATTTCCCTACCCAGATGATGTATAATTTTTTTGGTATTCCAAACTATTGGTCTAGCACAAACTGTGAGATTTGGTCTTGCCTGACAGAAGTGACAACAGCGGCAGTAGTATAACAATAATAAATATATTATGGTTCAGATTCATAGCTAATGATATAAGTTATACAACTATTAACGCTAATAGCAGTAATTTGAATTTCTGATTTCATTGTTCAAACTTTAAACTCAGTCTTAAACTTCATTTTTTTTGATATGGTATTAGTCAGTTATTATTGCCAGTTGCAAAAGAGATTAAAGGTTCAATGGTTATGGTCTGGTACAGTGCAGTATTGTGTGAGAAGTGCAGACAAAGAGTTTTTTTGGAATGTGGTTGGCGTGTGGGTTTCTGCAGACATCATCTAGCATCATTTTATGTTGCTGCTGTTATTACCGCTTTCTATTAATTTTTAGAAATTTGAGTCTCTCTCTCTCTCTCTATATATATAGTTGTCAACCCAAAAATGGCACTTGGACTAATATGTCCCCTGCTGTCCCACAATCCTTGTACCCAAAATGCTGTGGAACATAGCATTTATATTAAATGAAATTGTTAATAAACAATAAATAAAATTATATGAGTGAATTATAGAATATAACTACAGGGATTTGTGGATAAGCTACTTTGTATGTTGCAATGACTGAGAATATAAACGAGGGTAGGAGAATGGAAGGATTGATCATAGCAGCAGGATTGCAAACATAACATGTTAAGTATGCAATGATTGTGATGATGTTCTCCATCTATGCATGTGTTTAATAGATGTTCAGCTAGGTATGCACCATGGTGCATCCTGAATACTAGGTAGAGTATGCCCAATGGCATGGTGGCGGAGACATCAAATGCTCAATTGTATTGGTTAAAAAAAACAAGTTAAGGCTCCATGTTGGTAATAGGCCAAACAAAGTGAAAGAAGTAAGCAACCAATGCTCAATTCTCTCCATGCTATTGTTAAGAGTTTTGTGGATGTTCTTTGTTGCATCAAATCTATCATCATTGTCTAGTGAAACTCCATGTATTTAATAGGAGTTTGTGGTTAATGCAGACGAATAGTCCTTGTGGATGGAAAAATGGGTTCAAGTCTATAGGAAAAAACATTAGAGTGGGAAAAATAATAGTGGGATTGAAACAATATAGGATAATTTTAAGAAACTCTAGAAATATTTTTGTTTCATTTAGTAAGTTATTGATCTTGGTATTGGTTCAAGTTCCGCTTTGTGGTTTTGGTCAATTTTTTCAGTTGTTTGGGTTTTTCGATACAAAAACATATACAAATCTGAAATATATACACATTTGCAATAACAGTTAAGTTCAAAATACTACATTGCATCATATAATAGACAAAACCACAATAAGATATTAAAAATAAAAAAATTGCAATGTCGATTTGTCAAACACGAATGCGACGATATATATTAAAATTAAAAATAATAATGTTTAAATGTCAACAATTAGCCATCATTGATTAGGCATCATTTTCATAAAATATCATCATCACCATCCATATTAGATGATGCAGGTATTAGAAGAACCACAAATAGTGCCACTGGTATTGACACTCTTATGCTCATTAGTTGGTTCGTCCTCAATATCAAGTGTAGCAAGGTGGGAAGTGGTAGTATCCAAGCTAGTAAGCTTTGGCTTGATATCCCACTTCCTTGTTGTCCCTTGTAGCTTTTTGTGTGAAAGGAGGTGCAAGTTAGAATGCACACACACTAAGTCCTTTGCCTTTTTTGAGTGTAGTTAGTTACGCTTTATTGAGTGGATGGAGTATGTGCTCCAATTCCATTTAGATGCAAATGAACCAGCAACTTGTTAAGAGAACATTAGAGAATTATTTAAAAAAAATTATAAATGAAACTTAAAAGATAAAAGAATTATTTTCTAAAACTTGTGATAAAAATTTGATCGCAAGAGGTTGTAGGCATATGGATGATTGGCCATGGAAGTAACACTGACTATGAGCATCAACCTTAAATTTGTCATGAAGGGTATCAATACTAAAGTCATTGGAACATACAAAATACATGAACTTGAGTCTAACTATATCTCTTATGTCAGGATCATTGAAGAGTATGTGAAGCTTTACCTTGTACCCTTGGTTGACTTCAAGATCTCTATATGGGGTAATCTTTGTGAACACATATTCAATCTCAACATTCTAATATTTGGGACTTAATACAAAGGCAAGAAGATGTAGTGAGGTAGTCATTTTGTTTCATTTGTAATTTTGTGTAGTTGCTTGAAGATTTTATTTAGGATTGTACTCTTTTGCAATTATGATGGTCTTCATCTTCTCAACCATCGAGTCAAAGCCTCCCCAAAAAGTTAAAATGGCTCTTCAATTTTTGCTTAGGTTTGTTCCATGGGTTGAAACACGTCCCTTGAACACATCCCCTCCTCACACCACAATGGGATCTAGATCTAAAATGGATTGGACTTGAACCCAACACTTTCTTGTAGTAAATTGGCAACTTAGAATTGAATGTGTAGGAAGAGATAATGTTGAGATATTGACATTCTTAATTTAATTCTTGTTTTTAGGCTGCAAACATGTATATATTTATGATTTTTATATGTTTCTTGTATGAATGTGTATATGATTGAAAACAAAGACTTAAATGCAATACCTTGCCCACTATCATACCTATGTTTGAGTGAGAAGAGGATGAATGTGTGCCCAAAACCTTGAGAAGTCTTAAAAGGCCTCCCAAGAATCCTCTTGATGTGTTGTAAGTGTGCTGACAATGTGTAGTTATGATGTGGTTGCTTTCCAATTTGATAACACGACTTTGCAACAAAATGTGTTAATGATATGGTTTGAAAAGGGTTTGGTTTATAGATGTTGGGGATGGAGGATGGATGGTTGAGATTTGATTATAAGATCAATGGTGAAGGATTCATGAGAGATTGCCAAGTGGCACCATTTGATTGATGCATTTGAGGAGGAATAAGGAGATATGAAGGGCAAGGATTGGTTTGACCAAATCCAAGGGAGGAGATTGAGCCCTCTAACACGGGTGAGAGGTTGCATGGGCCAAAAAAACTTATGACAAGTATTCTTTCACATATGTGTGGGACACACAGGGGAGAGAGACCTATGACAAGTGTCCTCTCACACATTTGTGAAGACACATAGGGAAGAAGAATCAATGGCAAGTATCCTCTCACATGTGTGAGGACACATAAGGAAGTGGAATGGAGACATGTGACTCCTCACACATGCATGAGAGATCACACAAGGAAGAGAGATTTGACAAGTCTCCTCACATTTGTTAGAGATTACATGTCTAAATGGAGGGTTAGGATTGAGAGTTGGGATCAAGGGTTCAAATTGTAGGGATAAGTAGGATTAGATGTGATTAATTAAATTAATCACGTTTAGAGTGTGCAAGGGTTATTTAGCAAATTAATTTGATTTAACCAACTAATTGGATTGAGGTGGGAAAATTGCATTTATTTAATTCTCGTAGGATAGAACTATAAGGTGGGATTTAACTAAATAAATGTTAATTTATTTAATTAAATGCAAGGAATAGGGATAACAAATGAATTGATTAAATAAATAATTATTTATTTAATTAATGCTTGGAATAGGATAAATTTTGGCATGATTAGGTGTGGACAACTTTAGGTGTCTATAGATTGTACTCAAAATGTACCCAACTCCATTTTTTTTGGCCATACCAATGTATGGTACCCACACACCCATACCTATATCATTTTAGTTTTTACTCAATTCTAATTCAACAAATTAGTTTTAATCTTGGAGTTGATGTTGCCAAATATATGTGAGCTTGTAGGACTTGCGCTCTAAATAGAAGAAAGAAATATGGGTTGTACACTCCCTTGCTAGCATTAACAAAAGCTTTGGGAGTCAATCTCCATGGACTTTATTTCAAATTTGTATTCTACAAAGCATGACCACAATTATGATTTTCTAGTAGTGGCTAGGTTGTCAAAAATGGTCATCTTAGCAATTTATCAAAAGATGGCCTCTGGTTTCTAGATTTCTACAAAGGAAGACACTAGATGTTTGGGTAATCTTTAGAGAATCATCTAGTCTAGGATGGATACAAAGCTAATGTTTTTGGATGGAAGTGATTAACTGAATGATAATGCAATATTTGCAAACATTAATGCACATGGATTGGAAGAACTTGCCTTCCATTTAACACAACAATAAATTTATGCACAATTTTATAAGATACTACATTATAAAGTATGTATTGGGGTTTAAATCTTTTGTTGAAAAAGGGCAAAAAAGTATTTATATTATATCAAAAATAGAAAAATACAATAACCATGTCTTCTAAATGCTCTATTCATATTTCCTTCCAACATCAAACGACAATAAACAAATGAGTTCCTAGGAAAATCCAAGTAGCACTTAACAATAAAATAATTGAAATTGCAGGGATTGAACATAGTTAGAAACTTGCTATTAAAGCTATCAAAGGAGTTTGTAGCCATAAATTGGTCAAGGTCGCGTAGCTTGGCAGCAGTGGGCAGAAACAACGACAAAAGGCTAACGGTCAAATGGTTACGACTTTTTTATATTACTGAAAGAAAGATTACAGGATACAATTACACAAACTATATGCAGCTATTCTTTTTGATACTCAAGATTGCACTAGGTGCCAGAGTAGAGCATATTCAAATATTTGTAGACTCAGATTAGAACTCCTAACACTTACTAAGACTCAGGTAACTACTGATTGACACCCAAATGGATATGGGAGTGGCTTATTTATAACTTTACAATGATCTGAAAGTCCAATCACACCCCAAACTTATACTAATAGGTTATCTTCTAGATAAAGAAAAGGAGGAATATCATGTCAAGTGATAGATGGTGTCAGTCCTTACTTTAATACATCAACTTTATTTATTTGTGTATTTTGTTAAAGTGAAGGAGGAACATCTGCCAAAATAGATTTGGTCGACATTGTCTATCCTTAATTTTTTATAATATACAAAAGACTTTATTACAACAGACAAAATATTTTTTGATGTACAAAGGTTTTAAATTTTTATGTGGAGATTTCCATAGCTTCTTGTACAAGATTCCATGATTCTATCTACCATATGGTCTTCATGAAGGTCCACCATGTTTTCACATGTAAATATTCTCCAAGACTTCTACAAGATTTTACCACCAAATATTTGTACATTTTCCACCTACTACAATTTTCAAATCTTTTTATATGTTGTCACCCACTTTTCCACTTATTCAAATATTTATTATCACTATAATATTTATTTATAGGAAACTTTATTTTTTATGAGTCTACTACTTTTCTTACATGTAATAATTTATTTAATTAATGCACAATATGCTACCCCCATGCTTGCTGTGTTGTCAACCATGATCCCATTCTAGTATGCATCACTGACCAATGTTTGGAATGAGATGGAGACTTGGTATATTGAACACATTGTTAAACTGTAGAACATACTCCTACAAATAATAATGTTTTATTGACATTGTTAAACTGTAGAACATACTTGTACAAATAATAATGTTTTATTGTCTTTTGAGCAAATCATGTAGTGTGAAGATGATACCATTCTCTAATAAGCTTAGTGTTTGTATACCTGATAATCCATTCAAGTTGGCTAGATGGGAAATGCACTGTAAGATATATGATATCTAATGGTGTCTCTGGAATAGTAACAACTTTGTAGGGAGTCATTTGGGACAAGAGAACTTTACAGGAAGAACTGAAAAATTAGTTAAATCATCAACACAATGGAAACTAGGAGGAAAATTGCATTTGAAAATGATATGGATTTCTTTATATTGTCGAACCATGTGTTTTAAGACACCCAATTGTGCATTGCTGAGATCTGGAGAGAGAATATGGATCTCTTTGGTTCTTAAAACAATTTGTAGCTTTCCAACCATCATTTTTGAAAACAGGGTGAAGATTTTTATAAAGAAGATAAAAATCTTCAACTATAACCCTTTGGCAAGCTTCAGAAAGTATGTGGATCTTTTGGAATAAGATTTGCTTTCTTATTAAATCTTCCAATCATATAAACAAAATGCTTTGCTTGAGAAAGATGAAATTTGATTTCTTTATGGTTTCCTAAGATAACACCAGGCTGAAAGAAAGAAAAAGACTTGTACTGACTCAAAAAATCTCAGCCTAAGACTATCAGTTTTTATGTTTTTGTGTTGCCAGAAAGAACACAGAGAATTGAATTCTCCTAGATTTACTAAGACACTGTAGACCTTTTGTTTCATTGGTCTAATTACACCAAGACCTTGAACAAAGATTTTCTGGTGATACCAATACATGGACGGAAGAACATGACTTTTAGGAAACTGACAGTAGATGTTTATAAAAGCAGTTAACTTTTTATTGGAACCTTCTAATTTGACATATATATTAGGTTTGATAGGGAAAGACATGACTGCAAAAAACTTTTTATTATATGGAAGAATACGAAAAAAAGACCGATTGAAGCATAACAAACTCGTCATATTTTATAATAAAGAAACAAATGATCTATAACTGTTTGAGCATACATAGTAGGATGAACTTCAATTTGGTTATTTTGAAAAAAATCTTGCTTTTGATTTTTTGAAGTCTATGCTTGTGAAGAATAAACGAGAGTAAATTTTCCTTCCTTTTCATCTTACTCGTCATATTTTATAATAAAGAAACAAATGATCTATAACTGTTTGAGCATACATAGTAGGATGAACATCAATTTGGTTATTTTGAAAATAATCTTGCTTTTGATTTTTTGAAGTCTATGCTTGTGAAGAATAAACGAGAGTAAATTCTCCTTCCTTTTCATCTTCTGTTCCTTGATATATATAACAGGTTTGACAGGGAAAGCCATGAGTTTTTTAATATATGGAAGAATACAAAAGAAAGATTGATAGAAGCATAACAGACTCACATAATTAAAAAACAAATGATCTATAGTTGTCTGAGCATACATGGTAGGATGAGCTTCAAACTGGTTATTCTAAGAAAATTCTTTCTTCTAATTTTTTGAAATCTATGCTTGTGAAGAATAAACAAGAGTAAATTCCCCTTCGTTTTCATCTTCTGTTCTTGATGCTTTTTGAATCTTTTATAGGACAAGAACAATATCTTCCACACTTTTCACTATAATCTATTATTTCTATAGACTGAATTTATAGATTTAGTAGCTTCTATATCTTCTGAATTATATCCTATTACTTGAAATTCTTGTTTTGATTCAGTAATAGTTTTTTCATTTTTGTCATAGCTAGTCTTTGGTTCAATAAGTTGTTGGAGACCTTCAACAAGTGCTTCAAGTTGTTTGTCATAGCCACTATTATTACATGAACTGCATCCGTTACAAGGACATGACAAATTTCTTCCATAAAATTTTGTATCAGAATAGTCATAAAAATTTTGATAGTAAGTCCTTGTTCAGACAATGAGTTACAAACCTAACTCTGGGATAATTTATAAGGTTTTACAAGAGAGCAATACTCAATTCACAAGAGGAGAGTAACAAGGGTTTTATTAGAGGGCAATGCCACTAATAAATTGTGCCTCACTTGCTGGGCAGAGTTCACTAACATGCTTTCCACTGTTTGAGTGGAGTTTTAAATGGCAATTGCCAACTAAAAGTGCGACTAACTTAATTTGTAAGCCCTCTTCATTATCCTAGTGCACTCCACCAATATATTCACCACCTTGTCTTAATGTTTGTTGGATATTTTGAGTGGCAAAGCCACATGAAAGGTGCGCCACTTTTAAGTTGTCTTACTTCCTGCTAAACATGGTGGAACTTTATATGGTTACCTTTGTCATGTTTTTCTGATGTTATAACCACTTGATTTTAATGATTTCCTTATTTGTTTTCATTCTTTGTGCTAATTGCCATTTCCTTAAGTCATATGCCCCTTTTTTGTCACAATTTCTAATGGTTATGCCAGCAGAATTTAGCTACAACATTAGGTGTCTTTCATGTTTTTTTGCTGGGGTGTGGATCACTTGATGCTTGGCCACACACTGGTTGCATTTCTGCCTTGGCTTTGCCCCCCTTATTTGGTGCTAAACTAAATCATTTTACCCTTCTTATGTAGGCGGGATTGTGTTGGTTCTTTGCCACTTCTTAGGAGCCATTCTATGCTGGTCAAACTACCTAAAAGTTGTGCCTCCTTTGCTTGATTTTGGTTTTCCACTTGCCAAGGGGTGCTTTGCCACTTTGGGATTGAGGCCTGACTTTGTCATGGCTAAGCCACTGAAAAGTTGCACTTGGTTTTATGAATTAATTATCTTTCCTTCATGTTCTCTTGTGCTGACATTGCTATTTAGATGGCATGCTGGAGAGTTCTTTCTTCATGCTGGTTCAAGGCTTGAACCCTGCATCCTCTTCTGTTTTAAACCCTGCATCATTCTTTGTTATTCCTTATCCAGGAGCAATCTGCTAACATCGATAGTAGACAAACCGACGACTTGGCAATTAGACCAAAAGGAAAACTTAGATGACTTTGATAAAACAACAAAAATGACATGGTTAGTGACTACAAATTTGATTGCAGGCAAAGATTTGTTGGGGTATCAATAGGGATGTCAAGCAGGTAAAAGTTTATATATTGTGCACAGGGGCTGGGAATGAATAATAGGAACAGATTCAACATGACAATTTCTAGAAAACCAACATGAAGTATAAGGAACTCTGTGGTCAACATGGGTGATGCACCAATACAAGGTGGGTAACATAGTTCCATTTCACCTGCAAAAGGAAATACTTATAGGAGGATCGGCCCTTTTTGCCATGGACATTACACCATATCATTAAGCAGATAAGGAAGAATATTTGTGCTCACTCATCCATCCTACCTGCTTTACATCTGATTTTCAGTGTGGAACTCCCTCTGAATTTACAACCTTTATTTTAGATGTATTGGTCACGAACAGCTCCATGTGGAGAAGTTGAGTCCAGATTGTAATGCATCCGCAGAAGTGGGTCAGATTATGAACATGAAGAAAAGGCACATGAAACCAAGAAACACATCTTCATAAAGTTGGCATAGCTTGTTGGTCATTCACCAAGGAAAAAGGTTCACGAAAGTTGTTTGATAAGTTTTATGAGTCTGTTTCACAAGGTGAATTGGGGCCAATTGCTTCTCACAGATGGCTGTTGATGCAAGTGGCAACCAATAACATTTGATGATGAATGACAAACCATTCTCCTACCCAGTGGCTTCTCTGCTTCTTCCTTGTTGAGAATAATTGTGTAAATATGTATCATGAGTATTGGAGGGATTGGTCTCTTATCTTATGAATTGTATCGTTCATCTATTCCAATTTTTCAATCTGTTGTCATAGATCATTGTACAAGATTTTGAGACAATACACCTTGCAAGTTGCATCATACATTTCTTTAAAAATCTGCATCTATTCTGATGGATCTTTGCAGAAAACTCTTTGTTGGTGGAATCCTAAGTTACAGATATACAACATATGCCTTCCTGTAGGTCAATGGCATCAGTTTTTGTTTCTATCTTTTGTTTTCATTGTCTATGGTATATACAGTTTTTGTTGTTTTTCATAGATGCAGTATAAACTACTTCTGTACAAGACATTATATTCCGCAGTTTAAAGTGTTGACCCCCCTGTTTGCTCCTGGCATTTGGAAGTTGGAACATTGTGGCAAGCCATAACAAAAAATCTTGGTGTATTTGTTATTTAAGATATATGACTTGATTTGTACCTATTTTTTGGGATCTTCCTCTTCAATTTGATGAATCTTGTGTAGTTTATGAATATCAAAGCCATCACTGTCTTAAACATATATTAATTTTGTTCATAATTTTTGTATTTTATCACATACGTAGCCTCTTATATTAATTTTGTGGTTATGTTATTGTGGTGTGTTTATTATGTAAATTATCAAAGCTCTGATCATATTGGGCATGGCTTATGTTTTATTGGAATGTGATCTTTAGGGGAGCCCTTCATTAATGGACAAGCAGTACCCTATGACCCTAAGTACCATGAGGAGTGGGTGAGGAACAACGCACGCTGTAATGAGAGACGGTCTAATGATAGACCAAGAAACTTTGATCGATCAAGGAACTTTGAGAGGCGAAGGGAAATGAGGAATAATGCTTACCAGCGGCCACCACCACCATCACCATCACCATCACCACCCAGTAACATGGAACGCCCAGTACAAAGCACTGCACAACCTGGAAGTAATAACCAAGGTTATTAAGATATGGTTGTCATACCATGAACTGGGACAAGCAGCATATAAACAATCTATACACGTTAATCTGTGATTGGCACACATATTCCACTAGGAATTTCTCAGCTATATAAGAATTGATAGACTTGGGTTAAGTTGTAGGTTTATGGTTGTGTAGGCTATTAGAAAGAGATGCTTCCAAAGATGGATGTGTTGCCTGCAATTTAGTTTTATTTCCATCTGTAGGAAAAGAACAAATCTAAATTACATGTAAATACTCTGGACTGTATAACTCTCAAACTGGTAATGGTTTCTTGTCTTATTCATATGCTTTGTTGTCATTAATTGTATCAGTTTGAATAATGGTGTTTTTTTTGTTTGTGATTGGATGTATCTTCCACTTTGTTATAATGAATTGGTTCAGAAGGTAGATTTATGGACGAATGTTTTCTAGTATTGTAGTGAACTGTAACTTCAGTCTGTCAACATGTATATAACTTGGTGAGCATGATGTCTAAATGTTTATCCTACTGCTTTAAGTTCTTACATTTTCATGTATATGTAGCATTAAGTTATAGCCCGAGGTATATCATGAGGTAACAAGAATTACAGCCGCCCCGTCGTAGTGTTGCATGTAGTGGCAGGAGCTTGAGTTTGCAACTGTTTCATGTTATCTTTGTTTAGTATTTCAAATGTTATGTTTTCTTTGTAGCTGTGCAAATTTATTATATCTTTATCTTTTAAAGATTGTGGTGGCCTATCCTATCCAGGAGATGATGTTAAAGCTGACGCCCTTAAACACTACTGTATAGAAATGGATTTGCTTGAAATTAAGGATTATTGCGAAGAATGCAATAATGAATATTATTCTTGAGGTGCTTAGATTCTATCTTAACTCAGCATTCATGATGTATTCGGAGGACATGTTCAAATGAGACTGAATTTTTTTTCATTTCTTTATATCAAATATAAGTGGTATTGATGAGGAAAATCACGTACGTACTAATGAGTTCAGAGAAGCACATATAGTGTGCTTCCATATTGAGATTCTCCAACCATATAAGTGATTTTTATAAAATGTTAGGAAGTGTTGTGAGTCTTAGCAGATGGAATAGAGGGAATTACCAGATCACTTTTTGTTTTATTGCAAGCAGGAGCAATGAAGCAACCACCAAGAATTAATTCAGTCAACATACTCCTTTTTAACAGTGCGACTTAAGACATTTTAAGTATTATATTATTACACCAACCAGTATAATAGTGAAGGCGATCTATCCGATTCTTACTTGATTTGGTTGTATATTAAGAAATTAGCACATTCATATAGTGGTACAATACTTAGATGGAGTAACTTGAATAAAAAGTACATTGTTGACGCCCAATTCAGTAATATCGAACATCATTAATGTACTAGTTATTCCATCAAAAAATTGTACATATTTTTATAATGCAATCATTAAAGTTTACAAATAGTATTTTTATGTTTTTTATATTTTCACATGTTCGGTAAGAGCATTTGTTGGGGCATTCATCATTAGGGGAAAAGACCCAATTGCCGCCCATGATCCAATACCCGTTCACTTCTTGTTCACCTGATCTCCCAATAATTGTTTACATTTTAGTCATTACATTGTTTTAATTGTGCCAATAAAAATTTACAAATTACACCAATATATGTTCACTATTGAATGTGTAATTGACAAAAAAAAAATTAAAACACATTGAAAACTATTGAAAACATTTTAAATTTTTGTGGGTTTTTATTGTTTGTCTAATGAACGGGTATTGGTGAAGTGGTATAGATGTATGGGACGAAGGTTTTAAAACACCTTTTTTGAATACCTTTCGCTTTACAGGTTCCACAAGGCGTGTTTTAAATACCCAAAAGCCAAAATTTTCTTTTTAAGGTCTTAACTTGCTTATGAAGAAGCCCTTTTTTTTTTTTGAAATCACTTATTTTGCACTCTGCATGACTGTGCGAAGTTAGCCTTGACGGCTACTGGTACGTTTCCCCTAGTGTTTTGATCTATGAAGAGCAACTCAAATGGGGTAAACATTATCTAGATGTATAATAAAAGCACCATCAACATTTTGAATTTGTATTAATCATGATTTTTATCATGCATCATCAAAGTAGTTATGGTTTTGATTCTAGATGTCAATAGCCCATTAGAAAGGGATGCTATAATATTAGCCAATAAATTGGGTTCCTAGTTTTCATTTATCTTAAGAGTGATTTTTTTTCCCTCGATGTCATATATCTCGAATGTAGGTCTATGACACAATGTAAAGCACTATAGTAGGTCAACTAATTTTTCTCTTAAATCTATTTATTTTAATCCTTTTCCACTTTTGTATATTTGAAATAAAAAAAATGTGTTGTATAACCTCATGAATTTCATTAATGCTTTCAATAACCTAAAGTATTAGGAAAAATCAGGAATGGATATACATGAAATCTAATACCCATGATTTTTCACACTTAAGAATGATATATTTTAAATTGCAATAGATATTAAATAAAAAGTGTAGCTGGATTGACAAAATTGCTGATGCTCTTTAATTTGAAGGACATAAAAAAATCCAACATGATCACAAAACCATTGTAATTCTTCAAGTAATAGGAATTTTTTAATGGAGCACAAAGGGACCAATTATAGTGTAAATGTAGTAATTCTTTGAGACTACGGAATCTAATTTTTATTTTTTCCCACTAAAATTACAACTTAATAGAATAGTAGACAAATAAATGTAATTATTTTTATGTAATTTAAGGTTTACTAAATTTTATGAAGTTAATATATTTGTGTAGAGTCGAAAAGTGTATATGTTACATTTTTCTCTCGATTTAGCACTCATTTAGTTTACACCTAGAGAACTTATATTGGATGTTCTAAGCCTAAAACACCTCATGAATCTGTCAAACCATTCAAATGAAGGCTCCACTATTGTCAAAAAACCCTATTCTCCTTTATCAACATTGTTGCATCCTCTCGGACATGAATGCGCCCATGCTAGTGTCCCTTATCAAATTTGAAGGATTTTACTTGCCCAAAACTTAAGTGACTTCATACATTTTCACAATGACCATCTCAACTTGAACATTGTAAAAGTCCCCCTTTACCCTCATTTGGCCCCCTCTTCTAGTTTTCTTATGTCTCTTGCATCTAACCATATTTTCTCAAGCATTATCACTCCTCACCTTGGAGTTTTCTTCTTGCATTCTAGTTAACAATCTAATACTAAGGTTTGCATACTTATATTGCCAAACCTTTCCTTGTAGATCAACTACTCCAAGAGATTACATTGTCAAATACACAAGACACCTTAAGCATTTACATTACTTTGTTCTCACTCCATTATACACACATCAACATTCAACCTAAAATACCTCATGAATGTGTCAAACCATTCAAATAAAGACCCTATATTGTTAAAAGCCCTATTCTCCTTTATCAACATTATTGCAACCTCTTGGACATGAATGTGCCCATGCTAGTGTACCTTATCAAATTTGAAGGTTTTTACTTGCCCAAAACTTAAGTGTGACTTCATACATTTTCACAATGACCATCTCAGCTTGAACATTGTAAAAGTTTCCCTTTACCCTCATTTGGCACTCTCTTCTAGTTTTCTTATATGTCTCTTGCATCTAACCATATTTTCTCAAGCATTATCACTCTCCTCTCACTCTTGGAGTTCTCTTACTGTGTTCATGTTAACACTCTAATACTAAGTTTTACATACCTATATTGCCAAACCTTTCCTTATAGATCAACCACTCCAAGAGATTCAATTGTCAAATACACAAGACACCTTAAGCAATTACATTACCTTGTTCTCACTCCACTATACACACATCACTATTCAATCTAGTAAGCCCATAGATTTTTTCCTATACTATTTGCACACATCACCCCTACTACTACACTCTAGGAAACCACACACTAAGTCTATTGCCATAATTGAGGCTAAAACATGCTAAATAGGGACTTGAGTAAGGCAAAATCCTAAACATAAACCTCAATTTTCCTTTTTTTATAGACTTGATACATTGTTTTTCATCATTGTCGACATGTTTCGAGATTTTGCAAGCACCACAAAGAAGCCATTGTGAGAAACTCTCAAAATACATAGCACATTATAGTCCTAGGAAACTACAATTTAAGGAAGGTGACAAGCACATCACTTGGTAATGAGTGTGTCTAACATATCATCTTCATTTGATATAGTTTCCAAAATCTTTGTTGACCTCTAGAATGCTTCCTAATTATTCCTCTATTATTCTTTAGCTTTCTTCCAACACAATATCATCATAAAACATCAAAAACATATACACACCTTTGTTTTTACACGTCTTTTAAAGTTTCATTTTGATTCATAGCTCTATTGTTTCTTATACTTAGAATAGATCTAAAATTTATTGCTCTATTATCCAAAGGAGCAGCTACCATTTATAAAAAAATAGATAAACCCAACACAATCCTCAAATTAGAGAAGAACACTGTTCAAGACTTAATTATTATTGTGCATTAATAACATGAGACCTTCCATGAGTTTGTTAAGTCTCTCCTCTTATTGCGAGGAAAGAAGCTTTGAAAGCTTACTCTTGAAACTTCTTAATTCTTCTTTGTTGCATTTTAAAACTCCTAAAACAAATATCTTCAGGCATTCTCTGATCTCTAGGTCGTTCTCTACTTCCATTATGCTAAAAACAAGTTCTAAATCTTCCTCTGCTTTGCTAGATCATAATTTGCTATAATTTGATTATTCTAAGATGTGAATATTTTATTTCAATTTTGACTTTTGACATTTAATAATTTACACATGCCAACTTCTATTCTTCAATTTCTTTCCTTCCATATTTGCTAGATTACCATGGAAGGACTTACCTTCCATAGCCTAATCTTACTTTTATTGTTTGGTCAATTGTGAAAGACTAACAATATATCTTCCTGTAAGACACCCAACCAACCCATCTTTTGAAGAGGCAAATAACAACATTGTTTGGTCAATTGTGAAAGACTACCGATATATCTTCCTATAAGGCACCCAATCAACCCATCTTTTAAAGAGACAAATAACAACATTGTCTAGCAAACATACACCAAAATAGGAGATGATTAATAGTCTCATTTTTATTAGGACATAAAAGACATTTCAATGGGCCAAAGATGCTAATTAAATTTAATCTTTCCTCGATTAAAATCATTTTATGGTGTAGTCTATGCAAAATCCCCCACTTTGGGTAATATATCTGTTCCCCATCAAAGATTTATTGGCCACAAGGTATCAGTTGGAGCTAAGTCTTGTATCTGATAGATAAATTTTATTGAATAATTTTTGGACTTGCATCCATACTAAATAATATTATCCTAATTGTGTACTATTATAATTATCCTCTTTCCCAATTATTAAATTTGATTTTTTCTTTTGAATAAATTGGGACCTCACTAAAATCTTTCTAGTCCCATTTAATGCTATTTTCCCCATTTTTTGATTAATGCGGTCTACAAATTTTTCACTCCACACATCCTCCATTATGTCCTTGTAGTCACATAGTTTAGGAGAATTTGTCAGAGGTTCATGACAATTTCATGAATCAATCCAAAAATATGTAGACTTAACATTGTTGATAACTCGAGATAGACAATCAATGATAATGTGCTTGCAATTCATCATAAATTCCATATGTGAGAACCACTTGGCGGATTAACCATGGTTAGAATTCTATTAGGGTCCCCATTGCCCAATTCTTTTTTTACACTTGACTCCAAAGGACTGTCAGATTCTCAAACATTCTCCATACCAATTTGGCACCTAATGCATTGTTGTGGGATGAGGTAATCCATATGCTTGAGCCACCCTCATTTTCATTCTTTGTGATTGTGTCCCAATTTAACAAGGGAATTCTATTGATCTTGTTAGAATCTTCCCATATGAATCTCTTCAATACACTATCAATTAAATACTTTTATTGACTAATTCTTCTAAGAAAATTCTTTGAATGGATAGGTTTTTCTTCAAAGTTTTCAAAAATTCCACAAATTTATCATCCAAGCTGATAGGTTTGGTCTAATTGCAGAACTTCCAAAATATTGTAGTAATAATAGAGTTTCTATCTTATGGTATGGTCCTAATAAAATTTTTTAGATTATTCGTAGTCATCCATATTCTTCTTTAAACTAGTTAATAGTTGTCCTACTTTTTCCCAACAACTCTTTGATCTTTCTAGAGTTTCCTAATTCTTTTCCTTTTCCCTTGGCGCGCTCAACATCACCCTTATTGGCATGCTCACTTCTCATCTTCTCCATTGTTTTCGTTCTTTTGCGGGGTCTTTCTTCTCTTTCAATCCTTTGTTGGAGTCTTTTCTCTTCTCCATTTGGGATAGCCATGCTTAATTTTATTACCAGTTCAATTTATTCTCTAATCTTTCTTGTGGTTGTTTTGTCTCCTTCCACCATGGGTGTGATTGGTTTGGAGTTTCATTAATTTTTTTATCATCTTCCATGATAGTTATTTGGTATCCTTCTCCTTAGGAGTCACATATTTTTGGAGATCTCTTTTGGAATCTTCCCCCTTTCCATTCTTCATCACCTTGGTACCTAACCCCCTCTCACATGGTGAGTGCCAAGAAGATGTTATTTCATGTTTTCATATATTTTTTTAATTATCTTCTTTTCCTCTAGATTATCTTTCTTCTCTGACATTTGATTTCAAAAAAAATTGGGTGCTTTGTTCTTTATATCACCTAACTAGGGTCCTGATAATGAAACCAATGTTAGCAATAAATCTAGGGAAACAAAGACCGAAGTTTTGAGCCCCAAGTATTTTCTAAGTGTTGTAGTTTATACCCCAGACTCAACAATATAAAGATGAACACCAATGCAATCAAACACATACTTATCTAATCATACATCTGTAGAATAACATATAACATCACACAAATATGACATTGGTATTCATTCTATTAATCAAATCAAAATCGATACAATGGAATATATTCTCCTATACTCTTGTTTAATCCTTATCTCACCTCTATATATTTATCATTCCATACATCAGTCTTTGTACACATATATCTCTTTGTCTATTATATATATTATCTTTTCCACCTATTGTATACTATCATTCATATCTTCTTTTATACTTATACTTATCAGATGGGATGTGACCCATCTATCCTACATGCTATATTTACAATATTATGCTCTGGAAGTTCTTTGCGTCAAAATGGGGTATGATTTCCTAGACGATGTCTTTACTATCCCATTTTTTGGCTAACAAGGTACATTCAAATTTAGAATAAGATTTGATTATATTGATCATTTTATTATTTCATCTTCTACATATTTTTGGTTCATAATAAGTATGTGCTATTGAATAATATCTTGAAGAAGTAGATGTTACATGAAAATCCAGAGCCCACCATGACAAGGTAATGTTGAACACCCGAAATATTGAAGGTGAATCAATATTCTTTAAAACCACTTAAACATTCAATCCTCATAGCATATACAATTTGTAGTAATGAAGGAAAGCATGGAAACAACCAACAACATCACATAACACATGAACATCAGATTTTTACATGGCAAACCCAAAATGGGATAAAGCTAAATTAGTGGTGGTAGGCATCCACTTTGGAGGACCTATATTTGTGCCTAAATTGGTGGCATTTGTCATAAGTTACTTTGTAACGGGCTATGAAAAATTGCTATATCAAATAATGACTGATTATAACAGTGGAAGAGTTAAGAATGACAAATTGCTAGTTAACTATGACAAGTGGGATCCATGTGATGAGGGTTCCTACATATGCAATGTATTTGCATGCATGCAAGTTCGTTGCATGTGCAACGATGGATAATTTTATGGAATAAGGGCCGATTATGGAAAATTGTCATAATTATAAGTTCTGATTATGGCGATATGTCATAATGAACTCATGTTCACACCTTGGGTGTGAGATTTGGTTATGACAAGTTTTGGGTTCCTTGTTTCATGTTGAGAGGTTATAAATACTTGCAGATTTAGTACCTTTTGAGAGTGACAGGTTTGAAGAAACTTACATGTTATGCTGCTAATTTTTTTCCATATTATAGTGTGAAGACTCCCAAGCATTGCTCTGAGACTGTATTGTAATTGTTCTCTTGTTGCTGATAATATATTTGAGCTATGTGATTTGGAGTATGGGTTTTTTCTCAAAAGGGTTTTCCCACGTAACACCATCTTATGGCTTTTTGTTGTTTATCAGTTTTGATATGTATGTGCATCTTTTGAATCTGTAACTGTAAAGGTGTCAAGATTTTTTTTGCATCTCTTTCTTGCTTAAATTAGTGTAGGAAGTTGCTTTTGCTTACCCGACTTCCTTTCATCTTTGACAGTTCAAAGGTGCTCGATTAAAAAAGCTACATTTTGTAATGTTATTATGATTATTCTCTATATTTTATGTCAAAACCCATAGATAATAGCTGGAAAATATGTTATAGACTCTTCTATTCTACTCTTTTGATGATTAATACAATTTTTGAATCCTCGATTGTGTTTACAGAGCAAAAAAAAATTAAAATTATATAAAATTTATATTTCTAGATATTAAAATTAATAATTGATTGCTATTTATTTATTGTTGATTAATAATTAATAATTTGTATTATAAGGTCATTTCAAGAACGATTCAGACACGCGTCCGTATTACACACTTCCAAAAAAAAAAAGATGTAACCATATGGGAGCCGTGCGATTTTGTGACATCTATTTTTTGTACCCTCAATAATATTATTATACTTATATTAAAATCTTATAAATATTTCCTTTAGTAGTTATTATTGAGGGCCCACTAAGCACGTGGCCACATTTCATAACCTTCCCCATCTAACAACACCATCTTACATTTACTATCCACAGTGTAGACACACATCCCTTCAATTAATTCATTAAATTATAATTAAAAAAATTCCTCTTCTAAACAAAAGCTAATTTGAACTTTAATAACATTTTAAACCATTAATCTAAACCTAAATAATTTTTTAACTTTACTTGATATTATATAGTATATTTAATAATTATTTTATGTAAAAAATATTTCCCTCAATATTAAATCTTTTATATCTCAAATATAGGTTAAATAATATTATTTAATGATGATAAATAATATATTATATTATTCGTTTATAATTTATTTACAAATATCCAACAATTATTAATTATTATACATATGATAATATTTAACATATTTATATAATATAATATAATATATATTCAATGTTAAATATTATTATAATGATGACCATCATCACTATAATGAATAAGTATCATATATTATTTACATAATTATTAAGTATTAATTTAAATACATTATATATAATTTAAATAATATTATATATTAATTATTATTATTATATATAATATGTTTAATGTTATATAATAATGAAAATAACTATATAATAATAATTAGTAAATAATAACTAATAATTGTTAATTGTATAAGGTTGCCAAATATCAACATAATGGTAAATTCTTAGGCTTCATTTGCTAATCGTATTGCTACACTTCCAACACCTCAAGAGCAACAAGGTGAAAATTCCGTCGGGTGCTATCAGAGGTTTGGGTAAGGTCTTCGGTTTGGCCTCTCAGCTCAGTGTTTTTGGCTTCAGTGTCATTAGTTCAACATATACTTTGTCTACAAGCTTCCTTGGCTGATTTTTTTTGGAGGACGTTGAATGTCTTTTTGTTAATGCTGGTGTAATAGATTTGCAAATATCATTGTATCTACCTACATTTTGGCTACTCTTTCCAATTTTAGCTTCTATGTAACTATCTATTTCTATATTAATATAATATATAGGCTCCCAACCTTTTATCTAAAAAACTTGTTAATTGATATTATATGTATTTTATATCTAAACATTAAAATTAATAATGGATAAGTTCATTGTTGGTCGACATAAATCATTACAGACCAATTCTTCATTATTTTTAATTAATTTGTATATCAAAATGTGTTTATACTAATTATTTAAAAGTCAATAAATCAAATCAAACCGTTAGTGTGAATATATAATATATTATATTATTATATTTTAATATATTTATAGAACTATATTACATATTATAAGATCAATTAGAAGAGGATTCAAACATGTGTCAACACTGCACACTCTCAAAAGGAAATAAGATGTGACCATATGAAAGCCGTGTGATATGATCACAACTATCCATGCACCCAACAAGGTGCACAACATAAAATAGACTCCAGAAGCTTACAACTAAGCACCAACTTGATCACCTTCAAAATGAGGAAATGATCAACCATAAATACCTTCTTGAGTCTTTGGTGTGGAATTGCACCCAGAAAGGCCATCTAGCTTTTGGTGGTTGTTAACCTGACAGGAGAATCCATATCACTTCCACGTAACTATGAAGGAAATCGATGAGTGAGAAAAAGGCCAAGTCCAACCATATTCAACCATCCTTCAAGTGTGCCAATTTATTGTCATAAACCAAACACATCTGCATTGTACCAAGTGATGCAATTTCATACATCAATTTTTTTTTATTCAAGGGGTAAACGCTATTGACCCAGAGCTATGAACTAGTGAGGTCACAAATGGGGGACCTCATCCCCAATACAACCACTCAACAATACCACACCAACAGGGTTTGAACCTCGGTGGCAAGAACAACAACACCACCTTTAAATCATCACACCATGCCAATATCGACAATTTCATACATCAATTTGATCATTATGCCATTCTTTAATTAATTACACCTTGAGCCAATGCCCACTTTCCTTGTTCGATTTTAAGATTACTTACTCCACAACCATTCAAAAGCATACAAACTTTCTACCACACCAATATTAATCAGGACACATGTCATTTTGTTGCTTATTAATAATCAAGATGCTTTTCTACAACTCTATCTAGTGTGCTATTTGCCAAAAGTTCCACTTGTCTCCATAACACAACACTCAAAGTTAATTGTTTCTGCTATAGCTTTTACACTAATAACCTATATATTTGAACCATTTTTACGCTTGCAATTAATTAATATTTACATCCCATTAAAAGTGCATGTGTGAATAGTAAATAAAATAAAGCAGCTACTACTATTATAAAATATTATTACCTGATGTTACTTTCACACATTTGTTCACCCATATATTTACTTATTGATGCAAGCGCATCCTTGGTTCTTGGCAATCTTGCATCAACCAAAAATATTTTCCTTCAGTTTTGTTCTTGTTCAATTCTTGTTCTTATTCAAGTTGGTAGATCCGATACTTCTTCATGTTTGCTCACCCGATCTCACGTACCTATGGTTTAATCGTGAACATGTTCAATTGTCTTATTCCAATTTTTCAGCTCGATTGGATCTTTTTCCGGCAAGTTATCGCTTTCGGATTGAGTGACTTTTGTTTGGAACTAGCCCCAAAATAATTTTAAAACCTAACGGCTAGTTTGATCGATCGTGGATCCTTCCCATAACTTGCAGATCCTCATAGTGTGTTTCTAGTTGTTCCGTGGAGTGGCCTCAAACTTAATTTTAGGTCCACACTTCATCATATGCATCTACCGTGGAAGAAATTCAAATTTGAGGTTGACCTGTTCTTGCATACGTTACGTTTCCTTCATTGGAGATTGTAGTGATCTTTGGCCGACGCAGATGTTTCTAGACCCATAGATATGATATAAGGCTTGTAATAGATCATTAGGATAGGGAAAATTTCAAGATAAGTAGAATAAGGTGTATACAGAATTCAATCTATAATATTTTCGCTCGCATGTATGAGCATGGTACTTTGAACATGTTGTAAGTAGGCTTGTGAGCCGAATTTGTATGCTCGGATGTGGCCAACTACATGTAATTGAATTTCATGATAATAAGAATGTTTGTAACTGCATTTGCCTCCATATTTTGTGTTGCTTCTGTTGTGTAACTCTTGCTGGACGATCCAAATTATTCTCTTTGAGGGCCCTCCTACTATGACTACACCAAATTAGTATCAGAGCGAGATTCGTTCCTTGTGAGATCGTTGGAGTTTGCGCAATCTTGTTGAAGATTTGTTGTGGGGTGGAAAACTAAGGATCTGACCTACAATTGTAGAAGACTTGTGTAAAGATGGTGGGGAGAAGAAATGGTAGAGGAAATGGAGTGCGTGGAAATGCAGACCCAATGGTAATGGAGATGTTGAGAGGAATTGCTTCTAGATTAGAAGCAGTTGAAATGGCCTAGAGGAGAGGTCGACCAGTTGATGATGCGAGCGATGAAGAGGTGGAAGAGTAGGAAGAAAGAGAAATAGAAGATCAACCTGGCCTTGATAAGGGAGAAGAGAGGTTCATAAGAGCCCTAACCAAAGTAAATACTAAACCACATTTCAATCCACCAGATTACAATGACAAGTTGGATTCAAATGAATTGCTTGATTGGATAATAGATATGGAGAAGTACTTTGATTTTGAAGGAACCATAGAAAACAAGAAGGTGAAATTTGCGTGTACAAAGTTGAGAGGACATGCATCCCTTTGGTGGGAAAATTTGCAGAAAGATAGGCAAAGAAAAGGAAAGGAGAAGATAAGATCATGGGATCATATGGTAAATAAGTTGAAGACAAGGTTTATGCCTGTGGACTATCAGATTAGTTTGTTTTGTAAGTTGTAGAATCTGAAACAAAAGGAATCAAGTGTGATAGAGTATACTGAGAAGTTCTATAAGTTGAATATCAAATCTGGACATTCAAAGGAGGAGATTGAGGAAGTAGCTAGATATATGAATGGTTTGAGGTTGTCTATACAAGATGAGATCAATTTGGTTAAGTTACTAAGTGTGGAGGAGGCATATCAATGTGCCCTAAAAGCAGAAGAGAAGTTGAACAAAAACAAAGAGGAGAGGTGGAATATTTCAGAGAGGAAGAATTTTTACTGGAGGAGGAAGAGGACCTTTTTCAGATTAGAACAAGGATAAGGAGGTCAGTAAGAATGAGAATTCATATCGAATAAATGATGGAAACTCTTATCGAAGAGGAGGATATAGTGGTTACCGAAATGAAGGATATAGAAAAGATGATAGAGGACATGAGAAAAGAGTATTAAGGGGAACTTGTTTAAAATGTGGTGAAGGACATAAAGCATTTGAGTGTAATCAGGGGGAGACGAGAAGAAAGACAGAGAATGGTAGAAATGTAGCCTTTGTTGAGGAGGACCATGTCAGATCATTTAATAAACCGGAAGAGGGAGAAGTATTAGTGAACAAAAGAGTATTGTGTCAAAGAGAGATGAAGCAGGAACCATTGCAGAGAAAGAACTTGTTCTGAACTAGATGCAAGGTAGCTGGTAAATGTTGCAAGGTGATTATTGACAATGGAAGCTTAGAAAACATGGTTTCAAAAGAAATGGTGACCAAGTTGAAGTTAGAAAGGTTGAAACACCCAAAGCCCTATTTGATAGCATGGATTCAAGATGAGCATAAGATGTTGGTAAGTGAACAATGTCTGGTGAAATTGAAGATAGGAAATAACCATGATGAAGTTTTGTGTGATATCATGCCTATGGATATATGCCATGTTCTATTGGGAAGGCCTTGGCAGTATGATAGATAAGCTATCCATGATGGAAAGAAGAACATATATACTATTGTTGCAAATGGGATGAAGCATATTTTGTTGCCATTGGAGGATGTTCCTAAAGTTGAGGTTTGTACGAATGCTATAATTTGCTTGGTTGATGGAAGGGGATTTCTGGATGGACTGAGACATGAGAACATGTGTTTTGCCTTGGTGCCTAAGAAGGTGGAAGACTTGAAGCATGTAGAAGGACAACCCGAGGAGATAAATGAATTGTTGGAAGAATATGAAGCTATCATTTCAGATAATGTTCCTGATGGATTTCCACCTGTAAGGAGTATTAGTCATTGCATGGATCTGATTCCTGGAGCTAGTTTTCCTAATAAAGCAACACACCGGATGACACTAGCAGAGAATGAAGAATTGAATAGACAAGTGCAAGATTTATTGAGAAAAGGATCAGAGAAAGCTTAAGTCCTTGTGCGGTACCTACAGTGCTGACACCTAAGAAGGATATAGAATGGAGGATGTGTACAGACTCTATAGCCATAAACAAGATCGCAGTGAAGTATAGATTTCCTTTGCCCCAGATGGATGACATTATGGATTGTTTGAGTGGAGATAAATACTTTACAAAGATAGACTTGAAGAGTGGATATCATCAGATCAAAATAAGAGAAGGGGATGAGTGGAAAACAACGTTCAAGACAAATGAAGGATTGTATGAGTGGTTGGTAATGCCTTTCAGACTAATAAATGCACCAAGTACTTTCATGAGGTTGATGAATGAAGTATTGAAGAAATTTTTGGGTAAATTCATGATTGTCTATTTGGATGACATCTTGATTTTCAGTAAGACTAGAGAAGAACATTTGTTGCATATAAGACAAGTTTTGCATAGGTTGAGAGAAGAGAAGTTGTTGATAAACATCAAAAAGTGTAGTTTTATGAAGGAAGAATTGGTATATCTTGGGTTTGTGATATCTGTGGATGGATCGAAGATGGATCCTGAGAAGGTAAGAGCAATTGTTGAATGGACTAAACTTGAAAGCATTGGAGAGGTAAGATCATTTCATGAATTGGCTAGTTTCTATCGAAAGTTCATTAGGATTTTCAATTCTATTTGCAGTCTTATGATAGAAATAATGAGAGGAGATAGGAAGGATTTTAGATGGACGTCTAGAGCAGACATAAGTTTTGAGTTTTTAAAATAGAAGGTGATTGAGCACCCTGTGTTGGCTTTACTAGACTTTAGTAAGGTATTTCACGTAGACTGTGATGCAAGTGGAAATGCGATTGGAGCGTTATTGAGTCAAGAAGGAAGACCAACAACTTATTTCAGTGAGAAGTTGAATGATGCAAGGAAAAAGTATTCAATGTATGATCAGGAGTTTTATGCCATAGTTCAAGCCTTGAAGAAGTGGAGACATTACTTGTTGTCTAAGGAGTTTGTGTTGTATAGAGATCATCAAGCTTTGCAATACTTGAACAATCAAGGTAAGTTAAACCAGAAGCACATTAGATGGGTAGAGTTCTTATAGAGTTATAATTTTGTTTTGAAACAGAGGAGTGCGAAGTCAAATAAAGTTTTTGATGCTTTGAGTAGGAGAAGGAATTTAGTAACACAGATGAGGATAGAGGTATTAGGCTTTGATAAATTGAAGAACTTGTATGAGGAGAACCCAAATTTTGTAGAACCTTGGAGAGCAAGTAAGGAACCGGTTTTGGAGGATAGAAGTCAATGGATAGATTATTTCATTTAGGAGGATATGTTTTTAAGAGGAAATCAGTTGTGTATACCACAAAGTTCAACGAGGGATAACTTGGTGAAAGAGAAACATAGTGGAGGATTGGCAGGACACTTTGGAATTGATAAACCAATAGCATTGGTAAGTGAGAACTACTTTTGGCCTTTGATTTGTAAGGATGTTAGGAATCCTGTGCAGAGTTGCAGAGTTTGTCAAGTTGCAAAAGGAAGTAGTCAGAATGTTGGATTGTATAAACCTTTGAAAGTTCCACAGAGACCTTGGGAAGATATCAACATGGATTTCATACTTGGTTTGCTTAAGACACAGAGAGGTAATGATTTTGTATTTGTGGTGGTAGAATTTTTTTCTAAGATGACACATTTCATACCTTGTAAGAAGACAATAGATGTAGTACATGTAGCAGACTTGTTTTTTAGGGAAGTTGTCAGATTGCATGGATTACCTAGGAGTATTGTTTTAGATAGAGATACAAAGTTTGTTGGTTACTTTTGGAGGACACTTTGGAAGAAGTTGAGGATAAATTTGAAGTTCAATACTAATTTTCACCCATAGACCAATGGACAGACATAGGTAGTAAACAGGAGTTTGGGAAATTTGTTGAGATGCTTGGTTGGAGAGAAGACTGAAAGTTGGGATTTAGTCCTTGCTCAAGCAGAGTTTGCCTACAATAATTCAGTGAACAAGAGTACTAGGAAGACACCTTTTGAGATTATTACTGGAGTTCATCCTAGAGGTATATTAGAGTTGTGAGACATCAGTAAAGAACATACAAGGAGTGCATAAGCAGATGAATTTGTAGAACATATGAAGAAAGTGCATACTCAAGTGAAGCAGCAGTTGGAAGATGTGAACTAGAAGTATAAGGAGTGAGCAGATGAAAAGATGAGACATAAGGAGTTCAAAGTTGGAGATGAAGTGATGGTGTATTTGAGGAAGGAAAGGTTTCCAGTTGACACATAAAGCAAGCTCAAGATGAGGAAGTTTGGACCCTGTAAGATTTTGAAGAAATTTGATTTTGGAAATGCATATGAAGTAGAATTACTAGATGACATGGGTATTTCACCTATATTCAATATTGCAGATCTTCATTAGTACCATGAAGCATAATTCAGTAAGGACAGTAAAGCACAATTGGGATAATGACTTCCTAAGCAATAATTGGATGAGATAGAAGAGATTTTGGATGTCATAAATGGGAGAAAGACTCGTGGAAGACAATACAAAGACTATCTTGTGAAGTGGATAGGTAGACCAGTGGAGGATTCTTCTTGGATTTCTCAGGCCGAGGTATACCATCTTGGTTTTCCTTTAGCCCTAGCAAAGTGAGGGACTCACTTTTCATTAACCTTAGATGTTTGATCCAGGAGCATCCTTGGTTCTTGACAATCTTGCATCAACCAAAAATATTTTCCTTCAGTTTTGTTCTAGTTCTTATTCAAGTTGGCAGATCTGGTACTTCTTCATGTTTTCTCACTCGATCTCATGTACCTATGGTTTCATCGTTGACATGTTCAATTATCTTATTCCAAGTTTTTAGCTCGATTGGATATGTTTTCGACAAGTTATCGCTTTCGGATTAAGTGACATTTTTTTTGGAACTGACCCCAAAATAATTTCAAAACCGAACGGCTACTTTGATTGATTGTGGATCCTTCCTGTAACTTGCGGATCCTCACAATGTGTTTCTAGTTGTTCCGTGGAGTGGCCCCGACCTTAATTTTAGGTCCACACTTCATCATATGCATCTACGATGGAAGAAATTCAAATTTGAGGCTGACTTGTTCTTGCGTACTTTACATTTCCTTCATTGGAGATTGTAGTGATCTTTGGCCCATGCAGATATTTCTAGACCCACGGATATGATATAAAGCTTGTAATAGATCATTAGGATAGGGCGAATTTCAAGATAAGTAGAATAAGGTGTATATAGAATTCAATCTGTAAGATTTTCGCTCGCATGTATGAGCGTTGTACTTTGAACATGTTGTAAGCAGGCCTGTGAGCCGAATTTGTATGCTCGGATGTGGCTGACTACATGTAATTGAATTTCATGATAATAAGAATTTTTCTAAGTGCATTTGCCTCCATATTCTGTGTTTCTTCTATTGTGTAACTCTTGCTACACAGTCCAGATTGTTCTCTTTGAGGGCCCTCCTACCGTGATTGCACCACTTACCAAACTACCCTTGAAGTTTTCATTTACAAGATTCTAACTCAGAATGTATGGAGCTTCCATAAGAGCTCATTTGCTTTCATATTTTCACAAGACTTACTCTGAAAGAAGTTATTCAATTTTCTCTTGTTTCTCGCAAATGCTTTGCAACAACCAAATCATTAAGGAAAATCAAGTGCTATAGCTTGGATCTTGTACATAACAATGACATGAAAATTTTGCAAGGATTTCCTCATATGGAAGAACTGTCCATAGATTTTCTAGTAGCACCTTTTACATAGGTTAGTAGCTTTTTTCTTTTTCCAGCCAATTTTCTTTATTAATATTCATTTCCAATTTTTCACTTCAATTTTGAATACAGACAATGGAATTGGCATAGTTGGTCCTCTCACTTAAAAATTTGGAAAAGTTCATACTGAAAATTAATGTCAATGAAAACTTTGAAGATAATATCCTATCAATGTATTGCATTCTCAAAAATGTTCCTTTTTTTAGAATACTCATAGTTTATCTGCACAATGGATTGCAGGATGCTAACTCTGACATAAACCTTCAATTCATAAATAGCATTCTAGAACTACATGGGTTAGACCCACAAAATTTCTCTATTGACTCTAGTCTATTTAGCTATCTATCACCCAGAAATTAGAACCATTGATTTTGTAAAGAAGAAATACTTTATAGCAATAAATAAACAAGCATTTGTAAACTATATTTTGTTTTTATATAACACTACTTTACCTAAGACAGTTTGCAACATGTATTATACATGCTTTTTTGATTTTATAAAACATGTCCTTCCACTCTTTGCAAAAAGGATTTTCGTGAATCTATATGAAAAATACTAATTACCAAATATTTTTTTATTCAATATAATGAAGCTTTATTAAACTATATATTTTCCATATCCATATAATCATATTCTATCAAATTACAAATAAAAATATAGCTTTTCTTTATCAAGAAATCTTTATTTTCTTCCAACAAATCAATTCAATATGCCATTGACACAAAAAACAATGATTTCAACCTTTCACGCTACTTATTTATTCGATTGGACAACTTCCTTTATGTACCATATATCAAGTGTTCAAAACCATCAATTTTTCGGGTACAATTTGATCTATAATACAAGTTATGAGCTATTGCGAAAATAGATATTAAACTGTACAAAGTTTTGTAACATGAGTTTTTCACAATAAATAAACAAGCAAATTGTAATTATGATTGTAATAAATAAATATATGCTATTGCAATAAACAACACACATAGTACACTATGCCATATTAATTATTCATATATTATATTTAATATAAAATTAAATAAATACACAACAAATATTAACACAACACAGATATAAACATAAATAAATAATTAGTATCTTGTAAATTTGTAATATATTTTCAATAACTAGTCCAAATAGCGACACCTATCACCAAACATACTTCTAGTTTACAACCCTTACACACAACACAAAGAAACCTCACATTTGAATAGTAAATAAAATAAAATATTCACTATCATTAAAATAATTGTAAGGCTTTAACCTATCTTAAAAATGATAACCTATCTCTATTTAATTCTTTTGTAGGCCCTCATGAAGTGCTTATGTGGTATGTGAGGTATAATATTATTATTTATTATATTATATTATATTATTGATATATATATATATATATATATATATATATATATATATATATATATATATATATATATATATATATTAGACTGCAAGAATCGGGTAGCACGACCCCCTATAAATTGCAGTGCGCCTGGTAAACTTTTTAACGTGACCGGCGGCGCTGGTGCGACACGCCCTCTGGTACCACGGGGGTGGGGGAGACTAGACCTCGTGACCAACCTCCTGCAACAAGAAAGATTTAGCCAACCGAACTAATATTATTGATATATTTTAATAATATTATATATTATATATTATACAATATAAATATAGCATATAATATAATATATAAATATACAAGTTATTTATATAATATAAAAATGATGAGAAAATTCTAATATATTATATAATTCATATTTATATTTATATTTTAATATGATAAATTTGATTTTCATTTTCAATTTATAATATACTAACTACCGGACAATTGCCACTTGTAATATAATAAATTCCCATATAATAGTTAGGTTCTTAATAAATAGATTATATAATATATTATAAATATAAAAATATATTATAAATATAAAAATATATTATATTTATATAAAAATTTATATAAATATAATAAAAATAAAAAATATATTATAATATTATATATTATATAATATTACACTGATATGTTATAGAATATTAGAAATATTATATATAATATTATATTGATATATTATATTATTAGAATATTATATAATATTACACTGATATATTATAGAATATTAGAAATATTATATATAATATTATATTGATATATTATATTATTAGAATATTATAACTATATATTCTAATGTTTTAATAAAAATATTAAATTATTACAATTATAAATACATTATATCATAATAAATAGTATTACAATATCATATATTATACTATATTTTAATAATATATGGTTTTATATTATATAATATATTATAATAAATAGCCAATTAATAGTCATCCACTCTTTTTATCATAATTATTAAAGAATATTAATTAATAAGTAAAATGTTCAAACTAAACTTAATATTATATAATATATTTAATAATTATTTTATATTATTTAAATAATAATAGTTTATCATTAATATTATTGCAAAACAAATATGATGTCTTCTTTATGACCAAGATTTATGAGTAAACAACAAAAAGGGCTAAATTCTTGGAGTTTAATACAATTACGAGTTTGAGAGTATGTAAATAACATTATACAATAAATATTGCTTGAAGGGAAATATATTCTTTAAATTTGTTTATCATGAAGAACACAACCAAAACTTTTGCTCAGATTGATGCCTTGGACCAAGGCCATGGAGTCAAGGGAATACAATTGAAAACTTGCATAATAATAGTTTTTCTAATTCTAAAGCTTAAGGACAATGCCTTACACTATCACCCCTTCAAAAATCTATAATAAATTCTACTTATCAATCTTTGTATGCACCTAAAACATTCAACATCTCTCACAAAGCAAATTAATTTACTCCTTGAGTAAAAGCCATGAAAGAAACATTCATTCATAGGAAAAACTACAAAGATGAATATAAAAAGATCCTTGACCAATTTTTTTCCATAAATGTTAGAGATAGATACGATTAGGAGACAATTGCTTGCAAAATCTCCCTATGTATTTGATACTATGAGCTGGTAATGTCATACAAAATTTTTAGTTACATTGACATCATTTTTTTGCTATAACCTAGATCAAGCATATACAAACTGAAATTACAAAATTGCTCGGCTTACAAATTTTTTCAAGATCCTAAGATAAGGGCCATAAACTCCATTTTATAATAACAAGGGAGCAAAAAAGCTTCAGGCCATGGACATATGTCACATTTTTATTTGACAATCTTGTCATTAAAAGATCACACAAAATAAGTTACAAATGCCCACATTGGGAAAGACAAGTATTCTTTTACAATACAAATCAGTTGCATGTGTCAATGAAGAAGATTCTTTGTTGATCCTAAAATGATGGAAGCATAAGGGTAGAAGTACATATACTATTCTACGCTCCTCAATCACCTTCTACAATTTCAAAAACTTCCCAAGAGAAAGCTGACTAGGCCATATAAGATAAAATAAGCCAAACCTCTTCAAAAACCAAGACGAATCATGGGAGACATCCATTCAACATACTTCTCCACGCATGAACTATATTATTCTTCTGAAGGCCAAGAGCTTTGCACCTTACTATTGCGTGCATTATATCTTGCATCTATTATGGCTCTTGTTTCTGTAGCAAAATTTTCCAAATTAGTCTCCAAGTTAAATAAGTCATCAATTGAGTTATTTAGGAGAGCTAATGTTGGTTTTCCATCTTTGTAGATATAAGATGACATTAAAGGGATTATGTTTGCAAGTTTAGCCTTCAAGACATCCAAAGACTTGATTGCACCCGTATCATCCATAATTCTAGGCATAATTCCTTGTTCCATGCTTTCAAACAACTTCAATTTTTATTTGAATTGCATATCCAAATTTGTTTGAAAAGTAGATATATCCCCCAATAATTCATTTTGTTCAAAAACTTGGGCTAAGTTCTTAGAGGCACTTCCATCAAAACCTACCATCTTCATCATCTCTTTAATTCAAGTGTCTCTAACACTCCACTTACTTAGTACCTCTTGGAAGCTGATCTGAACTTGCTTATGCTTAGTATAAGCCTTGTGCAATCCATCAAAATAAATCCAAGCTCCCTCAATCTTATACAAAACACAAGACAATCTATGACCTAATAGGTCATAAATAATATCTATAGCAACTCTCTTGGCCTTCTTTTTATTTTCTTTGCTTTACTTCACCTACTCTTTCTATTCCATGATCCTTAGAGACAAAGTCTCTCTATATTGAGTTGATAACTCACTTGATGTAGATGGAGGAGGAGGTGGAGCTAAATCTGAGGTGGTAGAAGCCTAACAACCACTTTATTATATTTGTCCTATAATTTTACATACTTAGCATGCAATTCATGTCATATGCCCTCTCTTTCCTTTTTGCAATCTCTGCACTGAACATGGCAGTGCACACCATCAAATGTGCTACCTATGGCATTGTGGTATCTATTGATTTGGCCACCCTTGGCTTGTTTGTAGTAGGGGCCATTTCCCATATGGCTAATTCTTATAAGCTAGGGCTAAATCCAGATCCAAAGTACACTTTCCCTACCTGCTCATTAGATGTAAAAGCCCTTTCATCCTAATGTATTATTGTGTCAAGTGCATTGGTTGATGTAAGATCCCACCCATGTAACAAAAGAATTCTACTTTCCTTCACCAATATCCTCCCTTCTTTTGGAGTGATATTAGATACATCAAAATCTCTCTTAGATGACCTGTTGGATGACCTCTTCATGTCTTGATGGGTCAACTCCCTCCTTTTCTTTTTTTCCAAATTTCATTAAGCTCATTTTGCTTGATTTTGATGATGAAGTCTTTAAATTCCTTTGTAGTAGTAACAAAGGAGTCGTCCTAAAATTCTAACAAGAGCACACTCTACAATTTAAAAATTCTATAGGTTTCAAGGGTTTGATTAATTGATTGATGGGTCAATCAAGTGGGGGAGCAACAAGGCTCCCCATCCAAAACTTTTGTTCCCAAATCTGGTATAGTTCTTGGTTTTGCTACATCAAAAAAGTTGTTTCGAAATTATATACAACTCTTGGTTTTGCTGCATCTTCTTCTATGGGGTAGGTTGTTCATACCTCTAGCAAGTCCCCATTATCACCCTCTTATGGCTTGGAGTCCTTTTTCTCTGAAGAGGATCCTGTTTCTTACATTGAAAAACTAATTGGTGGAGGTTTTCCAACTATGGCTAGGCTGAATACAAAATCTGTCTCTTATTCAATAGATGGTCTAGAGGTGGAAGTTCCTACGGAGCTCATGCTCAAGGCAATTTATGATCTTAAGTTGTCATTGGTGGGTAAGTTCTTGGAATTTTGTTCAAATATTGATGAAGTAAGGAAATGGGATGACTTTGTCTGGAATTTGAAAGGAAGTGTTATTATTAGTGCAATGACCAAAGGTCTTTTCCTCTTTAGTTTTTTGTGCAAGAATATATGATTAAGGTTCTCATAGGGGGCCTTGGGCCTTTGACAATGGGTTCAAGAAGTTTTTATTGCTTTGTAAGTGAAAACCTAGGTTTGACCCATCCGTTGATCTTGGTGCAGTAGCCCCAACCTAGGTTCGCCTTTCGAGGCTACCCTTAGACTTTTAGAATTATGGTATCTTCAAGGGGATTGCTAATTCTTTTGGTAATTTATTGAATGTGGACAAAATTACTCAAGAAAAGTCTAGATTGGTTTCTTCTAGGATATGTGTTAATTTGGTAATTAACATTGTTTTTTCTACTCTGGTTGCTTAGAGGTTTTTTTTGATAGCATGATGGATCTGGATGGTTTCTTCAACTTAGTTAGTCTCTTTGATGTCCCTTTACTTGGAACCTTATGTACCTGGTCTAATAGGTGATTAGGTGATCACTTGATTCAAGTCAATCTGGATTGCTTTCTCATTTCTTCTAATTGGAACATTCTTCAAGCCTTCACTTTAACTGCTCTTCCTAGAACCGAGTTGGATCACAATGCTCTTCTTATCTATCAAAAAGATAATGCTATCCAAGCATCATTTCCTTTCAGATATGAAATAATGTGGACTCATCATTTGAATTTTAAAACCCTTGTGGATAGATCGTCGAATGAACCTTGTGCTAGAACCCCAATGTATTGTCTAGCCAATAAACTAAAAAGGATCAAAGAAAGAGTTAAAGGATGGAATAAGTTTTCTTTTGGTAACATATTCTACACTAAGAAGTTTATCAAAGAACATGAAAGAGGTGCAAAATTTGATGAAAAGAGGAGTTGTTGATGAGGATACTTGTAATAAGGAACGTGATCTTAGGGCTTAATGGTTTAAAGTTAACAAATAGGAGGAGATCTTTTGGAAATAGAAATATTGAATTCAATGGATTTCTAAAGGTGACAAAAATACTAAGTTCTTTCTTCAATCAATTATGAAACACAGAAGGTCAGAAACAAGATAAGACAACTTGTTGAGGATGGCTTGACTGTGAATAGTGAATATATTTTTGATGTGGTTGTCTCCTTTTTTTCAAACTTTCAGATGGATTTTCATGATACCCCTTTGGAGTCTGATGAATTTTTTCAAGTGATCCCCTAGGTAATCATTGGCCAAGATCTTAAGGACTTGACTAAAGTTGTTTCCCTCTAGGAATTTAAGTCTGTTGTTTTCTCTTTTGGAGCTTATAAGGCCTTGGGGCCAGAAGGATTTCCTCCTATTTTTTTCATGAATTATGGGATATTGTGTGTGGTGAACACTTAAATGCTATCCGAGACTTCTTTCAGTTGGGTAGACTCCTAAGCCAACTAAACTCTAATTTTATTGATCTCATCCCTAAAAATGAAGATGTCTCCTCCATGCAGGAATTTAGGCCTATAAGTCTTTGTAACATTAATTGTAAGATTTTTTCTAAGATCATTGTGAACATACTAAAATCTATTTTTAATAAGATGATTGTGGAAAACCAAAAGGTGTTTGTTCAAGGAAGACATGTTTTGGATGCTATTATTTCTACCCATGATATTTTCCACTCTATGGAGCATAGCAAGAAATAGGAGATGGATTTGAAATTGGACATTTCTAAAGCCTATGATAGAGTGTCTTGGCCTTTCCTTATTGATGTCCTCAAACAATATGGGTTCAAAGAAAGGTTTCTTAAGCTTATTACTGCTTGTGTTACTACCCTGAAATGTTCTATTTTGGTGAATGGTGTCCCTAAGGGTTTTTTTTTCTTGTGGTCATGGTCTAAGGAAGTGAGACCCCCTCTCTCCTTACCTCTTCATAATTGTGGTTGAGGTTTTGGGTAGAAATTTTCAAAAACTCTTGGACAAGAAGTTATTGTAAGGTTTTAAGATTGCTTCCTCTCTTCCTCCTTCTTCTCACTAGTAGTTTTTCGATGACACTATTTTGTTTGAAGAAGCTTTGATTGTTGAAGTTGGCCATTGAAATCCACTTTGAATGATTATGCTAGGACTTTGGGTCAACATACCAACTATAATTAAAGAAAGATATACTTCTTCAATAAAGAGAAAATTATGAAAGACAAAGTTGTGTGCATTTTGGGATGTTAGGATGATGCTCTTCTTGATGCTTACTTGGGCCTTCCTCTTATTTCCAAAAAACCTAATATCAACAATTACAATTACATGATTGAGAGAATCTAGAAAAATCTGTCTAGTTGGAAGGGTAAACTCTTAAGTCAAGCAGGGAAATTGAAACTACTAAAAGCTTCATTACAAAACATTATGGTTTATTACCTATCCCTTTTTAACATTCCCATCTTTATTGCTGAAAAGATAGAATATATTCAAAAGAGATTTTTGTGGTTAGTGACTGGGGAAAGAAACATAATGGCTCTTGTGGGTTGGGAAAAAGTGTGTGCCCCAAAAAGGGTTGAAAGTGTTGGTATAAGGAGGCTAAAATTGTTTAATAAAGCTCTTGTTGCAAAAATGGGATGGTGTCTTCTGGAGGGTGCTAAAGATTGGGTTAAGATTTTAAGGGATAGATATCTAAGAAACATGGATCAGGGTAGCTTCCTGAGAGCTTCGAATTTGCCTTATGGTTCTATTTTTTGTAACAACCTTCTCAAAATAAGAAGTGTGATTAAAGGGGAGTGAAGAAAAGAACTGGAAATAGGAATGATACTAATTTTTGGGATGATGGTTAGCTTAAAGGCCCCCTCTCTCCTCCATAGACCACCTTCTCCAAATAAAACAAAGGTTTATCAAAATTTATGGGAAACAAGTCATTGGTTATATAAATTAGGATGGGTTGGAGCCTCAATGGATTAACTTCAGAAATTAACTTTTGGGAGTCAATCTACTAGGAGGGAGACAACAAAATTGGGATTCTATTGTGCATAGATTATATCAAAGAATAGGTGATGTTTTTTTCTCAAAATATAGAAAGGATGAGTGGATTTGGACTATGCACCCCTTGGGGTGTCTCTTGGTGAAGTCAGCTTATGAAGTGTTAGAAAAACCTTTGATTTCTAACACAATTTTTCATTGGACCAATGCTTGGATAAAAAACTTGATACCCGAAGTTAATTTTTTTTGTGGTATGTTGTGCATGGGAACATCCTTACTATTGATAACATTAATAAAAGAGGGTCCCAATTTGTGAATAGATGCTATATCTGTAAGGAAGACGAGGAGACTATAATACATTTGTTCTTTCACCATTCTTACTCAATGGAGGTATGGTCCTATTTTATCCCCATGCATATGACTAATTGGATTTTTCCTTCCTCAATAAATATGTTTCTTGATAAGTAGCCCCTCTGCCCTTATTCCTATAATATAACTAAGGACCTCTGGAAACAAGTTCCTCCTTTCATAACCTGGGGGTTATGGAAGGAGAGAAATAATAGGATCTTTAGTGAGACTACAAGAAATAATAAATATTTGTGTATGACAATTAAGTGCCAAATATAGGAGAATATAAAAGTAGGGGTTTATACTTCCTCAAAAGTTATGCCTTATTATAAAGAAACAAGAATCAAACAAATATGGGGTCTTATATAAGACCTTACTAAAGTCAGTTGTCTTAAAAATATCACTAGAGAAAACACTGTTTGGTCTCCTCTTGAGACAAATTGGGTAAAATGTAACTTCGATGGCTATTCTAAAGGAAACCAAAGCTTAGCTGGTGTTGGAGATATCATATGAAATAACCAAGGGAATTTTACTGAAGTCTATAGAACAAATTTAGGCTTATGCTCAAATAATATGGCAAAGGCTATGGTTGCTTGGGGAAGGATAAAACATATGAAAGAGCTTGGTTTCCATAAGGTAATAATAGAAAGGGACTCCAAACTTATATTCATTATTTTAAAAGAAGAGGTTTCTACTCCTTGGGAGATCAAGGACATCATAAACAATTGTAAACAAATTATAAGAACCTTCACTCATTGTAAAACACATGTTTACAGAGAAGGGAATAGTGTAACTGACATAGCTACAAATGAAGCCCTAAAGTACCAATATGGGATCTATAATGGGAGTTTGGGATGTTGCCAAGTTAGATTAAAGATATTATATTTAAATAAAAATATGAATTTTCATATAATATTAAGTCGGCCGATAAGGGGACTTGTTAGGATGGAAGGTTACCTCAGATGGGATGATGGTTGGAAGGACTTACATGTTAATTATTATGAGAATTTTATAGATCACATGATGGATTGCAATTTTAATTGGATAAATATTGAGGTCATAAATGAAAGTATTATTTCCCAGTACCTTTGTATCTAAAGGCTAGTTCAAAAGGTGTTGTTTCAATATTTTCATGCACAACTGTCATTATCCACATGCCAACCATCTCCTCTAGCTTGTTCTTCGAGGAGAGGCTTTCCATTTCTGATTCAAATGGTATCAATAAGGTGATGGATAATCATTACCTAAATGTCCTTGAGTTAGTGTGTAATGATATTATATTCGGGTAGCTAATTTATTCCCATCTCATTAGCTATCTTTTACATTTGGGGAGCTACAATAACTCTGTCTACAACTTGTGTGTGTATATTTATATCTATATAAGTATTGAAGTGATTGGTCTCTATGTGAAGAAGTGTGTTAAAAGGAAGAAGGGAGAGAAGAGCTTATAGTCTAAAAAAATGGGAGGCCCTAGGAAGAGAATAGAGCCTGTCAACTGTGATAGTCGAAAATAGAATGTAGATTTGTGGAGGATTTTTCAAAATGATGGAATGGTTACTTTTTTTGAAGCCATGTGGGGTTACAACAAGACTCTGACTTCCAAATTAACCAACTCCTAGAAGGAGGGTCATGTATCCATTGGTGCCATAAAGTTTGAAGTGATGACCTAGTTGATAGTAAAGACCATGAGCCTAGTAAATGAAGGAAGGTGGTCAAGAAAAGTAATGGGGAGTATCAAAGTTTTGTCGAAATATTCTTTATCGAAGGAGAGAAACTAGAAAGATTTTAGATTAGCTACACCCACCTGGACCTTCCTCCACCCTTTTCCATGGTGAGTATGTATGTTATACACTACTTTACTCTTGAGGGTAGGTATATGACAGTGCATGCTTAAAACTTTCCAATCCTGAATCATATAAGGCACAATGATAGGATTAATATGCCTTTTTATCCCTTATCCTTCATGCAAGGAAATAATGAAAATGGGGCTTGGCCTTCCCTACACCAAGGGTTTATAATGGAGCTCTATAAATTTGTGCTAGCTAATACCCTGCATGGTAACCCTCTAATCATAAGCAACGAGAAACCTCTCAGAAATGTTGTAATGCATAATGATAACATATAGGAGAATGCAAATTCCGCCACTATTCATAACCATAGACACTCCTCTATTAGGATTCGGCCTTTGGAAGGTGGTCCCTCGCCCCCTGGAAGGCGGATCCTCACCCCCTGCTAAAAATCAAGCCTCTCGTACCAAAAAGAAGCCTTAAATCCTAAGCTTAATCTAGAAGAAAATTATATGGAACTGGAGCTGCTGAAAGCTACCCCATAGAAGAGAAAACACTCCCCTCATTTGTTGAAATCGCCTAAAACAAAGAAGTTGTTTCATAAGAAACCCAAACAAGAAAATATTATAACCATTGTTGAGGATTTAGAGGGGGTCCAAAAAGAGGAGTACGAAGAAGGGTTAAGTGTTTCTAACAGAAGTAGCAGGAAGTCGTCTAGACTTGCTAAGGTTGCTTTTGCTGATAAAAATGAAAAAGGTAAAGGAAAATCCATCATTGGTGAAGATGAGGAGCCTTTAATAATTAAGGAGTTCAAAGCTGTGATTGAAGAGAAAAGTGAGGGTATGGATAGTGAAGATTACAATGGACAAGATGGGGAGGAAGATGACTTTGAGGAGGAGGAGAATAACAAATATGAGGAGGGTGTGGATGGGGAGGATGCTAATGAAGATGCTGGGATGGAGGGTTAGGAGGCAAATGATAAAAATACTATTATCACACTGACGAAGGATACTAACAATATGTCTATTGATGTTTTGAAAAGTAAATTCACTTTCATGTAGGTTTAGATCGAGGACATTGAGAATGTGATTGGCACACTGATGAAGGTAACTAATGACCTCATGAGAAGGGTTGTGGTCAACTCAGTTTCTAGACAAACTAAAATCTAGAAACAACTCAAAAAGAAAGGAAAGCAAGAGGAAGTGAAAGATTCCACTAATGCTGGCAACTCTAATTGGAGGGATTACATCTTCAAAATTTGAGAAAATTAGGATTTGATCATAAATGCTAAATAATGGCGTCTTGTTATTTGGTTTTTTGGTCTTTTTGTGTCTCGACTACTGGTTATTGTAGCTCCTTAAGCCTTTTTTTAAAGCTTTGGACTAAATTTGGTGGTTTATTTTTAAGACTGTTATCTATATATTTTTATTATGCTTTTGATAGTTATGAGGCCTATGAGCCTTCTAAAAACTTAATATCTAGCCTGTGTGCCCTTATGTGGGATCCTCTATAGTTGTTAGGCTAGTTTTGTTGTTCTTGGTGGTTTGACTAGTGTTGTTTCCTAGTCTATTTTTTGGGTGTTGTTTCTGTTCTCCTTTGCTACTATATGGGATCAAGGCCCTTCCCTACTATTTTATTAAAAAAAAAGAAGGAGTCATCATCCATGAATTGGTTGCAAGACAAGAGTCTTACATCATTAGGAATAGATTTATCACCATAAAAAATTATTTCTAGCCTATCTTCATGCACCTGTTCATCACCTTGATTTATCTAGGGAGAAGGGAAGTGTTGGTTTACTTCCTCGTCGCCAAGCACTTTTTTTCTGACTCCTCATGCATGGTTTTCCTTTCTTCTAGGTAATATAAATAGTCAACCAAGGGTTGAACATGATCTATCATGGAATGACTAGGAATAAATTGTATTGATGATTCTGTTGGCAAAGTTGCTTGTTGAACAAGTTGTTCAACTTCCATATTATTTTCCTTTTTCTTAGCTAATTTCATCATGTTGGAAAAAGTCCCATCGGCCATGACAAAAAATATCTCTTCCATTCTCTCCATAGGGATTGTGTATTTGGAAAATGGACTAACATACACAATATTAATCTTTATCCTCTTCTCTTATGTTTAGACCATGAATGTCCATTGTCACTTTATTTTCCTAACCTCTTCATCACTTTTGAGGTTTGTTATGACATTATTAGATGCATGAAAATGGTGATAGAATTGGGATTTTCCCCTCTCTACCCTCATTTTTCTGATATACCCTTCATGATCACAATTCCTGGTAGGGTTTACTTTCATCCCATAATTTTGCAAATTTTTAGACAAAACCTCCAATCCCTCTTTGGCAGTGATAGTGAAATGGGAGAATCACATGCATCCTAGGATCAATGATACTTTCTTAACCAACTTGAAATGAACATTTTTCAGATTCATTCAGCTGCCACATGATCTCCATGAATTCCATCCTATTTGTTACATATTTTGGGAGGCAATAGGGCTGCTCTGGTGCACCATGCACCCTGAAAATTATTCAGTTGGTATACAAATACCAATCTCCCTATTTGTGATCAATTTTTAATGTAGGATCAAATTGCAATGACCTCAAGAATTTAATAATATTCTAAACAAATCTTCTTTCTCAATTGTAGCCAAAATTATCCAACACATCTAACACAAAATTATTTTCAAAGGTTAAATAATTAGATGTGTTGCAATGATGATCTTAGAGGTGTGTCCACATTTGGACCGGTAGCCTTCTTTCTTCTACATAACGGGTCTTCAAATCCATGGGCTTCTGCCATACCTTAGCCCCACTGCATATAATCATATACATGAACAAGGAATACCACTTGAAATGAAGACCAACCTTAGGGTCTTTCAAGTCTATGAGATTCTTGTGGATCCCCTTAGCTATGAAAGAAACATAATTAAAGTTCTTGTTGGCATCCCTATGTTGAATATTAGCTACCAACATCATCATATAAATAGGCATCTTTATCTTATAGTCCTCCCTAAGGACTTGACATAAGGAAAAGGAAGTGTTAATGAAGTAGTCCTCAAAGATGTCAAAATTGAATGGCTCTAATTCATTATGAGAAAATTTGATCAGTCTTTAGTCAACATATCTACTTTTGTGCTTGAAGAGCCACAATACTATAACTATGCAGATCCTTTTCATATTCTCTACAGAGACAACCGAAGTCAATTATGACATTGGTAGAAAAATTTAGGTCAAATATGTTTATGATCCGTTGCCTTGAAATCTCCAAAAAAGGAGCACCTTTTTGGCTTCTGATTATTCTATCCTTCTCATCATATCCTTGTGCCAGGGCTTTAACCAACTCAACATTGACAAATACATTTGGGACCACCAATTTTCCCAAATTTGAATTCCATAGGTTTGACACTGGCCTATGCAATATACTCCTATATTTATTCTCAAAAAGTGTCCATGCATGCATAAGGATGACAACATTACTTATCTGCTTAGCAAGGTCATGCAATCTATTTGTTAATACTCTTGTGCCTTGAGCATGTTTTCACCTCTTAGTGGAACCAACTAATTGCTTCATTAAATCATCCTCCATGAACCTCTTAGTTCCCTTTGTTTTAACATTTGATTCACTCATTTTATATGGTTTTATTTCAACTAGGGTTTATGTTTAACCTTTATAATTCCTAGGGTTTTCTCTTTTATTTCAAAAATTCAAACAAATAACCCTAAAAACCCTTTACTACAAAATCCATTTGACAATTTAGATAACTTCGCCATTACAAATGAGTATGACAACTTACTCAGGAAATAGCTCAAAACCCTAGTTCTTCTGCGCTTCAAATTTGCCTTCAGAAATCTTCATCTTCAAAATTATTGAATACACATGTAATTGTGATGAGAAACAAAATAATTCTAAGTTCATTACCCTCAAAAAAATAGTAGTTGAGCCTTAGTGTAATAAGTCATACATATGGAATTGATCATCAATCTACTAGTTGTTCTTGTTTGAATTCTGATTGTTGATCCAAGCACTTTAAAAAAGATCTTGATGGATAACATATATCCTCCTTACACCACATATTCCATTGGAATTTATTTTTTAGGAAATGTGATGTGAATGACCTTTGCATTGAAGCCTCAAGAGGACCATACACTGCAATGAAATATCACCATCTATTTATAGGTGACATCACCTTCCCATCACCTTTTATATACACTATCGGGAAAGAAATGTGCTACAAACGAGTTGAGCACTATAATTAAATGTAAGCACGTATCCTCCTTTTATGAATCATCTCTTAGCGAGTTTCTTTTCGCATCGAGAGCGTGAAACTATGCTCCAAAAAAACTTTACAACCAGAATTAGAGGCTAACACCTGTCCACTTCTTATTCATTCCCTTTGATGCCTTCTTATTACATGCTCCTTCTATAAGAATGTGCACTAAAGAGTTGAATCGCTAAAATTATATAATGACAAGTGTTGGGTTCTTAGTGGCTTCCTCTCAATGCATTTTTCCTTTGCACTTAGAAACCAAAATTGTGATACATAGGGAGCTTACGTTGCAATTGCATAATGACACCTTTCTTTTCCATAATATAACAAACCTAGTGCATTTTAGCTATGCACTTTGTAAACATAAACATGCTATGAAGAGGAAATGTATTGCGACCAGATCGTGACACGTATTATAATCTTGTGAGCTCCACTTAGTGCAGTTTTGCAATGTGTTGAACTTTATAAAATGTGCTTTGAAGGAACACAACACTACAATCAAGAGTCGCCACTTGTCTTCACCTCGTTCATCCCATCCCGATGCATTCTAGCTATGCGCTAGAGGTAGAGAAATGCGTTGCAAAGATGGTATGTGCTATGTTGAGGGATTGACACATGTCCTAAGCAGGCGAAGCTCTTTAGCACTTACGTGATTTTATTTGAGCATGTGCATAATAATTGTTTTAAAAATAGTGCATTTAGGAAAAGAGGGGTCGAGAGTTACATAAATTGATGCAGAATTAAAATTTTGGATTTCAAATACTTGTGACAAAGTATTAACTAACCTAGACATAGGGGCCAGTTAAGACATGAAATGAGGATCTTAATATATTACTTAAAAGATAGGCAACTGAAGCAAGCAATCAACACAAAAATATAACAAAAGTAACTGTTGCACTGCTTATAGCTAGGGTTTGTGCCAGAATCATACACTGTTACTAGTCCCTCTCTTATTTCTTTCCTTCGAATGCCTTTTCATTATGTGCTTCATTCTTAAGGATGCACTCTCAATGAGTGAAGTGCTGCAATGAAACATTGACAAGTGTTGACTTTCAGTCGCTTCATACTAGCGCAATTTCCTTTAGCGCTTAAGAATTGAAATTGTGATGCATAGGGACCATGCACTACAATAACATTTTGACACTTGTACTCATTGTGATATAACAAGTCTAGCACCCTTTGGCTATGCACTTTGTGAATAGGAACACATTGTGAAGAGGAAACCTATTGTGATCTGATCCAAACATGTGTTATAATCATGTGAGCTCCGCTTAGCACAATTTTGCAATGTGTTTAACTTCATAAAATGTGCTCTAAAGAAGCATAGCGTTGCAATCAAGACTCACCACTTGTCTTCATATCATTCTTCTTGACCTGGCACATTTTTATTATGTGCACACTTCATGAGAATGTGCTCCAAAGAGGCAGTGCACTGTAATATTATAATAACACGTGCCCCAACTTTATAAGCACTGCTCGACACATTCTTATTGTATGCAAGAGGAAAATAAACATGTTGTGAAGAAGGTATGTGCTATGCTAATGGTTTGACATGTGTCCTAAGTGAACCAAGATCTTAACACTTAAGTGATTTATAACCATGTGCACAATAGTTGTTTTAAACATAGTTCGCTTAGGAAAAGAGGGGCCTGAAGCTACATATGGGGAATTAGACTTGGGGCCTGAAGCTACATATGGGGAATTAGACTTAGGACTTGGAATATCAAAAAAATGTTTATATATATGATATTTTTTTTGAGAGGCATTTACAATGACATTCATTTTATACAAAATTCGTATACATAAAAACTTCTCTTGAAATCTTGGGTGAATTGGTTAAATCGTCACCATTCTTGTAAAACTGGTTCACATAATTAATCATACAAAACCATTACCTAGAATAAATGCAATCGTAAATTAGAAACAAATTCTTGTGTAATAATTACTCGCTGTGCTTGTTAGCCGTTTATTTAGATGCATGTTATTTAGTCCATTTCATTTTAGTTGTACTAACTTATTTGCGACCAATTGACATGGATTTCATCATTTTTAAGCCCTACATATTCATTACCCCATATGTTAACTAAATTTCACTGTGCTAAGACAAACAACACATTTATTTTGATGAAATAGAATGGATGGAGGAGAATGGAAACAATCAATAAAGAAGGGCTACAATCTATTCGATGCAATTTCTCACTGCACAACACAAGTATACAAAAACCTCTAAATTATGAACTATAAACATGCCATTCCATTTTACCATGAAAGAATTTTAATATTTAGTTTGTCGGGTTGTTCAGGTATATCCAAAATCATGGACTGTTGTTCTTTTAACCTTAGGCAATGCGGGAATGTGGAACCCAAGGTTAGAAACATGGCAAAGACAATACTTGAGTCAACAAATGTGCTTAAGAGTTAAATCTATAGTGAAATCATTGAGAGATGAAGATGACATTCCTCATAATGCTCTACTTTGTGGAGTAGCCAGGGGCCATCCCCATACTCCCCATCCATAAACCCATTATTCCATTACAATTCTTTTCATTGCATGGATGCTTCTCTGGTACGATCATGATAGGGTGACTAATTAGTGATTACTTCTTGTTACAGTGTCTCCATTGTAGCCACAATTTTAATTTTTTGGCCCATATGAATAAAAACTTCCTATTGCAATGGAAGCCATCTATTCTTGTGTGAATTTAAATATTCAAATACTTGTAATATTTATAATTTGTGGTACCACCCAATTAATTTTCATCTTTTTTGATATAGTTGCCCACAATATTCTTTTATCAATGCTTTACATTATGATTTCTATTTGTGTGAATATATGATGTCATTTAAGAAATCTAGGGCTTGCACGAACATTTTTCACATGAAATTTGTGTGCTTTAGTGTGATTTAAAAAAATTAGCTAAAAATGTTAGTTAATGATGTCAAATTTTTTAAAATCATTTTTTCTTTTGTTTTAATCATTTTGATGATAATCAAGAGTGTGATTTGAAATGTTGAGGATAAAAAACTGCAAATACAACTGAATCCAAAAATAACACTGAATATAAAATAGGAGAACAATTTTAACCTAAAAAGATTAGATTGAATATTGTACGAGATGGTGTACATGCACTCCCATCTCTACAGATTGAATCTGTACCTTTACTTTTAAGTTCAAGTGGATTTAAGCATGCATGTTTCATGTCGTAGAACATTTTATAATTTAAATTTTAAATTTCGCCTATAAGGTTTTTTAATTTAGGTTTATAAATTAATGTATATTTTAATGCTAATTTTTATTGTTTTGAATAATCAAAAGTAATACATTTTTATGATAAATGCCAAAAAATTATTAAACATCATATAATACCTTACAAGTTATTTTTTAAAGATTAATTTAATATTATAATTCATTCGTATAATTACATTTAAAAATAATAATAAATTTTAAACAACTCCCTTTCAGTGTAACCACAATTCTTTAATCTACTCTCTGGTCATTGTTTCCAAACAATGTGCATGCATTTGTCTTCTATAAAAAAAATGCATCGATTTTAATTTGACATCACAATAATATTTTATCAATTTGTCTACTCTTAGCAAAGTGAATAATTAGATTGAAAATTCTATGTACAAGAAGTATAAAAATATATCTTATCAAAGCTTCCTGTTTTGTAATCATTTTCTTATTCAAAACAAGCTATCCTTGGTTAATTCAAGGTAAAGTTGTGTCTATGTGCATTCTTCATGGATTTAAAAAAGTAGAGGTGAGAGAAAGGTGTTTGGTTTTTGCTTTCTTGACTTTGTTAGAGGTGAAAACATATAATGTATGCTTTAGTGATGGAGTTGATCAATTTTATGATGTTCAAATTACAAGGTATATATTTATATCTGATGGTAGTGAAAGTTACAAATCCTACTATATAAGCACTCCCCAATCCATGGGAGATCTTGTAAACTTCCTCAACAATGGTTCCTTGTGATTCTGAAACTTTCAACATACCCACCTGTCACTTCCTTGTGATTTTGAAAGATTGTGATTTTGAATCTTTCAACATACTCACCTGTAACTTCCACTTCACATGAGTCTAGGTCCTAGGAACTTGACTTAGCTTCATTCAATTTGTTGGTTGATGTTCTCAGCCTTGATGAATCCATTACCTCTACATTGACATTGCATAAATGGAATGGAATACAAAAGACTAAATGTGTTGGTTGTCTTACTAACATGTTAGGATTTCGCATTGACATGAAACTATGGAGCAATCTTTGATACAAGACTTGTAGCATAAATGGTTGAGAATTATTAGTTTTGATTTTAGTTTCCACTTAGATCGTAATAGGGGTTTCTAAATTAGCAGGCACTAAACACTACAATAAGGCATTAAGAAAGAAAAAGAAGAATATGACATTGTTGTTAACATCTAGGGGGATGAACCACTTATTGAAACTAAGATTATTGATGGTGTTGCTAAAGCTTTACAAGTATCTATCTCCCTTCCAATATCTCTTAAAGTTGCAAAGTTGATTATTATGTGATCTATAAATGTAAGTTGTGGCATCCAATTCAATGGTATAGGTTCTATGCCAGACTTCTTCTTAGCTTTCCATTTCCAAGCAATGCACATTATCTAAATTGTGTCAAAATTACAGAAGTTCATCTGGGTATCTCAAATCGGTTAAATTTTTTATAACAATTAAGTAGTAACCAAAGAAATCTATTATCAATTGAAAATTAATTATCACTTGGATATGCAATGAAAGGATTTCTGGGAAGGGATTGAAGTGTTTAATCCCTAGAGATCAATAATTTCAATCTGAGGAGACAAGAATGAGGTGTTAGGAGGGTATGGAGAGGAAGAAAGATGAGAGGAGATGATCAAGGAGACAAAATAAATGTTGTGCATTTGGCAAACATGAGGGGTGGGGTGATAGAAAGGAATGATGGGAAAATACAAGCTAAGGGAGAGCACAAATTTTCCAGTGTAAGAGAAACTTATAGTAGTATTCCCAAAAAATAATAATTAATTGTTGGGTTCGTGCTTCCATTGATGTCTCACTATGATAGTTTTGCTCGTGTTGTTACACCTCTTTCTAAGGAATACTAGTTTCATTCCATACCTATACACCCTTCCATGGGTTTTAACGAGGATAAATAAATTAAAATGAAAACATTAGAAACCCTAAAATATATGAGTGGCACTTATTGATAAGCTTTTTAATTATTTCCCTTTTTTGACTTGTTTTCTTTTTACAAGAGATTTTTCCCTAACTTGACATAGTGAGGAGAAGAGAGATAAATAAGGCTATAGGGTGAAGGAGAGGTGAGTCATCCTACAGATCTAGGTAAAATGGCAAGAGGTTTTGGCACCATCATAACTCTACAAGGGGCTTGCAGGTTTGTTGATATGCCCTCAAAATTCTTTTATTTATTAATTTTTGTGTTATATGTTTTGTTTTCTTAATGTTCCCATCATCCAAGAAACATTAATTAATGTTCCCAAATATCATCCATCATCAACTTTATATTCATGGAATGTACATCATCACAATATGATTTCTCTGAAGTCATCTTTTATTCCACTTAGTACATATTTTCATCATCCTTTATCTTTTCAAGAAATCTCTTGGGATCCATTTTTCCCAATAGTTCTTGAGGGGGCATCACTTCTATCATCACCCCTAAGTGATTGGGGAAACCTGCAACTAAATCTTTACTCCATCCCATTCTACTCTTTGTTCTTATTTGACATAAGATCACTTAACTTTGTGACATTGTATCAAAGAGGGACAAAATGTAGACACCTAAATATTTTTCTAGTGTACCTAGTCCTAATTGACCAAAGACATCACCTAGACAAGTCTCCTTCACCTAAAGTCTCTCACTTGATTAATAATCCTATACTTTAATTATCCCCCTTTTCCATCTCATTTTACAATAAAATAAATAAATATAGTATAGTTTACACCTGTTTTCCACTTCACACGTGGCTAAACTAATTAAATAAAATTATTATTTAATTATAACTTTATTGCCTCAACCTAAATTCCAAGAATAAAGGATACCTAAAAACACTTGCCCTTATGATTCCAATATTTGCTCCACTAAACCTAAGAATAAAAGGCTCCTAAGTGCATATGTCCCTTATATCCCTCATGGTTATGTAACTACTTACCAAATTTAGTAAGTCAGTCATAACCCTTCTTCTCTCCTTGATCTTAGGGAAATAATCTTCGTCATCCTTCATTGTTGATCTCACCATCAAATCTCAATCATCCACTACGTCCTCCAAAATTCTATAAATTTAGGCACTCTCTTATAATCCATTTCATATCCATCAACTTTGAGCTAAGTATATGCTATCAAAATTGGTTACCTTCAACAAAAGAGCATCCACATATCAACTAATCATAGGAGAAAACCATTCAACAATCAAGTTTGTGGTAACATTTGATTTGGTTTTTGATGTTATTGTGTTGTTTTGAACTCTTTTGTTGAGCTCTATCTAGATGTTTTTTTGGTTTGAATAGGAAACTTACATGCTTGTTTGCTTCCATTTGTATTTTCAAATCATAGCATTATAGTAATTATGAATATTTATATTTTATTTTATCTCTTAAATTATATTTGTGATATGGACAATGTTTAAATCTTGGTATTTAAGTGGGGTTTAAATGCTCAAGGAATTATGTTTGTAAATATAGACAATGGTAGTTATTATTATGAAAATTCCATCTATCTCCTAGTAGTGTATATCAAATGGAAATAATTACTTTTTATGGGCATCCATCAAAAGTTAATTAATAAAGGGTGATATTTTGGATTTTGTTCTTGTAGCTATTACATAACATCAGGAAGTTGTGCATAACTATTAACATATGAGAAATGGGTTCTAACTAAAAGTTTAATTTAAAATCAATATAATCACTAGATGCCATAGATATATTTTTTTGTCAACACAAAGATAGGGTAGGGTTAATTCTTAATTATGTATAGATTTAGATTTAGATTTTATTTTTTAGTGGTATTAAATCATAGAAACTTCAATAAAATTTAGAAAATGCTAGTAGAGTGTGTACATTTTAACATTATATGGATGTTTAAATGAAATTTCATCTATTATATGTTCTTTGATTTTTTTTTTAATTGTTTCTTGTTTGAAATTTTGTAATTAATCACAAACTTGGGAGTGTTGTTTTGTGAACAAATCAAGCTGGTTTCTTGGGATTAACTTTTTAATAAAAATATTAATTACTATGTATTTCAGTGCAAAACTTAGTGATTTGTTACTAATTTTTTATATTTCTCCTTATGCTTATAATATACTCCGTTATTTCTAAAGATATATTTTTTATCTATTATTTAAATTATTTTATAAATATATGATGCCATAAATCCATACAAAGACAACTTTACTATATATAGGTGCAAATCATTTTGAAATCACTCTTATTGGATCTATTATCAAAATAATAGAGATGGTTTGGATACGTGTTATAAAGTTTATCATTTCATTACCATAAGGAAAATTATACCACTAGATATATGAAATGTATTGAAAATCATTACATAGATTTTGGAGGAGGAAAAATTGACTATATATTAAGTTTTTAGAACATTCATTATTTATTTGAAAATAAATAACATGTTTCATCTTTTAATTTTTCTAAAACACCTCAAATCCCTACTCACTTTTGTGATTATATTATTTTAGACTTTTAATAAATGATATATTTAATATTTCCCATGTCCAACACAATATTAACGGATTTAATATGTGATTATGTGAGGTTTTTTGGTTTTACAAGGTGTCATTCACAGATTTGAAATATTCTTACCGTTGAAATGGGAGCGGTAACAGGATGGAGGCGAGGGCAACTGGGTTTTGATCCCATCAACAGAGCAAGGAAGGATGGTCCTGGAACAGACTAGCTGCAAAGGACACTGCTGATTACATTTTTTCAGTGAATAGAACTTCAGGATAGATGATTAAAGAGGAGAGGTTACAGATCTCAACCTCCTCCAACGTACATTACATTGTAAATCACAATTCTTCGCTTTTATGGAATGGTGAGCAGTCTACATGGGCCGAATGGTCTTCTGTTCTTTTCTCACAAGGTTTTGAGAGATACAGATAGCACGAAAAAGTGAGATCAGTAGGGATGTCCAGGGCCAAAATTGCCAGGGGATGAAATTGTACCCCATCAATGGCACTGAAGAGTGTCTAGGGTATGAAATTGGAGAGAATCTCAGCCAGTGATGTAATGCGACAATCAGATAGATCACGGAGGAGACAAAAATCTGACGTTTAAGGAAGATAATGCATAGATTTCCATCTCTAAAGGAAGTCCCGTAAGAAATTGCTACAGTTAAAAAGAAATTGTATGCATCTGTAGCTCTAGAAAAAACAGTGCCATATGATACACGCATACAGCTTGTTCAGGAGGATCTGAAAGGCCTTAGCAATAAATTTACAGGCATACAGCTTTTCCAAGTTCAACTTAAATCCTACCGAGCTTACATACTCTTTTTAAAACTGCAGCAAATTTTGAAATGAAAAATAAATGATTGAGAAGGCAAGATCTACCTTACCAGGTGTGAGACTGCAAAACGCCTTTCTTCAAAGATTACAAATGGTGAGGGTTTAAGAAGCCAAGTACAGAAGACATGTAGCAAAGACGACTAGTGGATTAAGGCTTTTACAACATTGTTTGCCTGAAAAAACCAAAAATATTTTATATCTGCCGTGAAGTTTCTCTGCCGATGCTGAAAGAAGAGCTTCGTTGCAGCATTGTTCGCCACTGTTCAGATCCATCTCTTGTAGCGTAAGTTACAATAGCATTTAAGCATTCATTTATATTTTAGGGTTTTTATATAATATTTTTGTTAAATAAATTATTTTGTGCTTCAACAGACTCTTGCTGTTAAACCTTTGAGAATCCTGAAGACTCTCATGGATGAAAATTTTCTTCATGACCTCCAATAGATGACTAATGTCTATTTTGGCAACAGGTTCATTTTCAATCATATTTAATAATTTTCTTTGCATTGTTTATTAGGGCTTGGAAATTCTATTTCTTATTGTGAAAATATTCAAATGTACATGATTGTTTAATTTGTGAGCAATTTTCTTAAAGTATTCAGGATATGGAATAAATTTTGATGCCACATATTATGGCCTTTATATTTAAGAGTAATTAACATGATTTCATTTCAAATCTTAAGTTTATCCCCTAAACTCGTGGGACCGTAAACATTAATCAACAAGAGAGATAGCCTAGACAAAATTATTTATACCTCTAATTGTATCCAATTTAGGGTGGAGTGAGAACCTCCACAAAAATGTGAATAGGATGCCAAAGGACCCCCAACCCATTGGTTGCACTAATTGCATCCACCCTAGTACCCATCCAACCTGAGCAATAAGGAACAACTCCATTTCTTGCAATTTTAGCTTTGTTCCTAAAGTATATAGTTATATCAGTCAACATGTGATCAGTTTGGCACTTGGCCATGAATGCCCCTAACATTCTTGGTGTAGATCTTCATTGCTCTGTAAGAGAAGGGACTTGTCCTTTAGACCTTGAAAGATAATTTCTTAAGGAATATAGACCTTTTTCCAATGTAGTTTGCTCCCTTTCCTATTTGGTTGTTTTCCTACCTCTCTTGCATCCTAAGCTAATATTGGCCTTGAGCAATCTAGAGGCTAATTAATTGATGCACCTCATGTCACTAATACCCATAGAATCCTTTGACCAATTCTTGAAGCTCAACCATTCCTCATTATTCTTCACGTTCGAGACAATTCCTTCCTCATTATAGGCTAGTGGATTAAAGGAAATGATAGTAAGTTTTCTTGGATTAGCGATCAAGACCCAATTTATTGTTGTTTTGGATTATTCTTTGATCTATTCAGTTCTAGCTGAACTCTCAATTTCGCTGTTCTTTTCTTTTGGGACTGAACGTTGAGTCACTTGATAGTTGGTTTCCTTACACAATTGACGTCCACATGGTCATGGCCTCTATAATGCACATAAAAGAATTTATTTTACTATTGTGATACTCAAATTGAATACCTCTGTCACAACTTTCTCATAACCTTACTCATGCTAAGATTATACTATGGATCCCCTGATCTCTAAAACACTTTCAATGATTCTGCCATGTTCTCATTGGTTACTCATGCTAAGATTATACTATGGATCCCCTGATCTCTAAAACACTTTCAATGATTCTGCCATGTTCTCATTTATTTGACCTGTCAATGATCACGAACTTGTGATGACTGTTCATCTCTAAGGACTGTCATTGCATAGTGCCCTAAGGCCCTTGCATAGTGATTCTTGTTGCTCAGATGGATCCCCCTTTAACTGCCCCTTCTGCAATTGATAAGGACAGTCCACTGTACTCTACCTCTGTTATGACAGTCCTTTCTCTACCCATTGCCATGTACCAGTAGACTGCTTTTATTGGTGACTGCATCTTCTGCATCAAAATTTGTATGCTTGAAATTTTTGGGTTCTCGTTACAATTCCTTCCTCCTACTGGTAAGTTCTTCTGAGTTTAGACCTATGACATTAAGGTCTATTGATCTTGCTTCCAAGAATTAACTAGCAGAAGCATGTGCAATTCATTCTTTGGATGCTCCATAGTTTCTTTGTTAAATGGGAAAAAACCATCTAAATATTGTACTTGGCATTCCAGAGTCTCTAGGCTCTAGCAAAAGCTTCTGAAAGTAAACGTACCTTGAATTTACATACAGCCTTCACCCTAAAATGTAGATTGATTGCCCTTGCTGCTGATGCTATCACTGTTGATTCTCCTTTCTCCAAATCTAGGAGCCTTTAAAGCAGCAATTTCCAACATCACACCTGCTTGTGCTTCTCTTCTGACATTCTAGAAAGGCTACCAGTTGCACAGTTGATGACTGTTTGGTTGTTCTTGCATATTTTGACTGTATTTCCACTGCTTAGACCACTGCAGGTTGCTGTTCAAACCTTTGGAAGCAGCGTATCATCTTCGTTCTTATCTATTGATCAGACTTCTCATTTACAAATCTAACTCTCTACCAATAATCCCACTGGCTTCTTTATTACTGGAGGTCATACACAGCGCATCTTATTTTGGTGCAATACCATGTGTATCAATAAACTCTACAAGAACATTGTCCTTCTGATACAATGATGGAACCAGTTTGCATCTTTCACCATAATTTACCTTACAACAACCTTGCAGATAAACTTGGTTACAGTGTGGCAGTCAACACATATCATGGTGATCTATTTTTCTTGATCCTGGGGCAGTGTAACATAATCTAGATGCAATTGATAACCTTCCACCATGGTGTCAAAGGAGTAATTCTTTTCCTCCTCCATATCATTCAGTGCATGAATCGAATCTGGAAAATATCCTACACCCTTCATATCCCAAGGCAATTTCTCTTACTTTGCATGGATTTTCTTGAATCTGTGAGTGCGATCTGTCTCCTTTGCTAGAGCCTGAAAACCATTTTATGGTCTTCAATCTAACTACGTCCATGTATCTTTTATATTCCTCTATCTTTATGAAGCTTTTGCTCAGCAATTTCCAGCTTATTTTGGAAAAAAATGTCTTTTCCTCAGTTTCGGATTCAAATTGAGTCTTGAATTCTCCCAACACAGAAAGAGTTTTTTACTTCTCCCTCTCTATCACCAAGTGTTTGCTTTAACTGCTTCTGGCATTTGATGTGAATCAACGTCACCTATAGTACCAATTATGGCTTTTGACAAAGTATCGACATCTAAGTCCAGTTCTTGAAGGAAACTTGATAGTTCCATCATAGATATCAAGGGTCTTCAGTAGGTTCGGGTTTCAATAAGACAAGAGAAACTCCTGAATGTGAGTCTAGATCACAAAATCATCCATATGCACCACCGCCAACACATAAATGAACCCAAAAGTATGTATTTCCAATATACTTGGAGACGAAATAAGCACATTTTATTAGCTTCATTGACTGGAGATAAATGACTATTCCAGGAACGAATCACCAAAGCGTTTCTATCAGGAAGGGCACTGAGAAAATCTGCCACATGTTGCTCTACATTTACAGGACTTTCTGACTTCTTGAATCATATGCTAATACTGTCCTCTGAAATGTCTCTGTGAGTGAACTATGATATCCCTATGATGGCCTGCATTTAGGTTTTGTTCCCCACGGCCTAAGATGAAAGGAGCTTTCTGCATATATTTGACTAACCTCTGGTAAAGACCCAGGTTCCTTTGACTGTCACCAATCATGAAAACCTTATATGGGCTTATCCAGCAAGCACAAGGTAAGATCATCATCTCAAACACCCTGCATGATAGGTATGGGATCCCCTTATAGAAATGTAAGGCTTTTTGACAATAAGAAAAATGACAGACCTGTCATGACAACCTCTACATGTATGTCCTTGCATGGACTGAAAACGAGGATCTCCAGGGCCACGAAAGATTATCCGCATTCTTTCCCTTTGTTGTGTATGCATTTCTTACGTACAACCTCTTTGTAATAGTTCCTTATGGCTTTGAGACTGGTAAACAAATGTGAGAATGATGTAATATGCATCTTTCACCACCAAATGTGAACACAGGACTGTTGAAACCAACACAAGCTACCTTTTATCACTTATTGAAGCTTTAAAAACAAACTTGGCTGCCATGGAAAACTGCTTGCTCGGGTGAAGACCAAGTAATAACAAGGAGCCCTAAAGCTCGACCTCTCCTAACATCACTCAAACTCTTTCCAAAACAAACTCCCTCCAAAACATGTGCATGAAGTTTGCCTAAATTAGGGCAATTGACACTATTAAAATAATTTAAAAGCTCATTAAATCAAATGAACTATTTCTGGATTAAAATTATGTCAATTTTTTTTATCAACATTTCGGATCCCATCATCAAGATGATATGTAAGTATGAGAGAGAGAGTGAAAGGATAAGGAAGCAGACTTAGATGTATAAATAGACAAAGAGCTTGAGAGAGCAAGAGGTCAATAGATCAATTAGACCAATCAAAATCAAATAAATAAAAATTGATAAATAAAATACCAACTAACTAAAAAACAATAAACAATTTCTAAAAACAAAAAATAAATAATAAAAATCAAACCAAAAATTAAAATGAAAATTTTAAAAACCTTATGATGATGGTATAAATTAAAGAATAACATCTACAAAATAAATCTTTAAATTAAAGAAAAAATAAGAGAAAAATTTAGGAACAAATATATCAAAAAATCTAAAATCTAAACAATAATATATATATATCTCTAATTAAAGATTAAAGATATATATGTCTTTATAAATAAATAATATTATATATATATTGTTTCAATTAAAGATGTATATAATAAATAAGTATGAACATATTATATATCTTTAATTGAAGATATATATAATATTATCAATAAAAGCAAAAAAAGGACAACATTAAAACTAAATAAAAGATTAAAAAGACAAATAAGATAGCAAAGGAAAAATGAAAACTTAAAAGACAATAAACTATTGAAAAAATGATACTTTAAGAAAAGAAAGAAATATATATATATATATTCTCCTCATCTTTCCTAGAAAGATGATGAAAAAATATATAAAGAAGAACAAATCAAACCAAAGAAAATGGTAATTTGTTTTTTATTAATTAAAGCATGTTACAAGAATACTACAAAAAATATAAAAGAAGTAAAAAGAATAAAGAAGAACGCAAAAATTAAACCTAAATAGAATCAAATTTAAGAAGAAAGATACAATAAACAATAAAGCTCCTAAAATATATAAATAAATGAAGAAATGGAAAATAATATCAATAAAAACAATAAATATACAAATTCAAAACTCAAGACTAAATAAGAAAATAAGATAGCAAAGGAAAAAGGAAACTTAAAAGATAAAAAGCTTATGAAAAAAGATACTAAAAAGAAAGGAATGAGAATGTATATATGTATATTCCTCATCTTTCTTATATAAAGATGATGAAAAAATTTTATAAAAGAAAGAAAAAGAAAGAAAAATAAGAAGAAAGAATCCAACAAAAATAAAATTTTAAATATATAATTAAAGCAAGCTACAAGAATACTACAAAAATAAAAGAGAAATAAGAACAAATACAAAAGCAAAAAAAACTAAAAAGAATCAACCGAAGGAAGAATGCCACAATAAACAATGAAGCTCCTAAAAATAAATAAACTTAATCTAGACAAGAATTAAAAAGGAAAGATAAGGAAACTTAAGAACTAAAAAAAAAAAGAAGGGGAATTAGAAAAAACCAAGATAAAAAAAAATACCCTTAAGAGTATAAAGACCCAAATATAGGAAAGAATGAAATAAAAGAAAGAAACCTAAAAAGTAACAAGCATAAGCAAGGAGATACATTAATAAAAGAAACCATAAACAAACTAAAACAAACATTAAAAATGGCCCAATAAATAGACAAAAAGGAGAGGAGACAAATCATAAAATGAACCCTAAAGAAAATCAAAGGGGACAACAAAAGAAGCTCTTGAAAGAAGTAAAAGAAATTTAAAAACAAGAATAGGCAAGAAAGGACAAAAAATGGGTGAAGACATGAAGAAAGGGGGAGAGACAAAGACCAAGCTCGGGAGAAGAGACAAACAAGGAGAGTGAGAGAGAGAAAGGAAGGGGCGGGGCAAGGAGGGGGAGGAGGCAGAAAGCTACCGAGGAGAGGAAGACTTAGAGCTACCAGAAGGGAGATCTTTAAAGGTATTCAAAAGGGGTTTCCAAGAGAAGCTTAATTTCCAACCCCCATCTTAGTTAATGTTAGAAGGGTGATTATTGATTTCAATAGCTTCTTTCAGCTTCTTCTTGAAATAGTTGTCTTCTTTGAAAAGAATTTTAGTATCTTCTAAGAAAATGTGATGTTTGGTCTTAGAGGAATGCTCGGCTAAGGAAAATTTTGAGACCTTCTCATGCCTAATGTCAACACCATGTTCTTTGATTCTCATCCTAATCGAGTGACCAATTTCCCCAATGTAAGGGGTGCCACAAGAACATGACACTTTGTAGACACATGAGTTCAGGTAAATGCCTAGAGGGTCCTTAGGGGAAGGTAAGTGATTTTTTAAGGTATTCTTTCACGCTCTCTCTCTCTCTTGTGCTTGCATATCATCCTGATGATGGATCATGGAGTATGATGCAAAACGTTGATACAAAAAATGGCATAGTATTAATCCAGAAATAACTCACTTGATTATCATGGACCGTGGAAACTTTATGATTTTAAGCTCATTAAATGATAAATCATTTTCAAAGGGTCATAAATGACAATATAATAAACTCATAAACTTACTTAACCAATGACCCCTAATATTTTACCATGTGAGTAATGATCGAGATAATTAATAAAATCACCCTTCTTATTTACTTAAAGACCTTTTATGACTGATTTGGATTAAACACTTCCAAATTAGTCAACACTTCCAATTAGTGCACATTCTAGTAAGGAATTTTCCATATACATGTCATCCAAGTGGACATCACTGTTTGTTCATTCGTGCTAGAATTTGTATATTGCCGATTTTGGTACCAAGCCTTTTTTTAGAATTAAATCAAAAGAAATAGATTATATTGCATTAAGAAATTAAAATTATATGACATATAATAAGACTCTTTGAAGAAGCAACCTCATTTGATCACTCTCAATATAATGAAATTCTTTAGAATTGTATTTCTCGTTCTCTCATTTTTCATTCTATTTCTTTTTAACTTTGATTCCTTAGTTATCTTTACTATTTATTTCTCATCCTTTACCTCTTTCTCCTGCACCTTTTTTTTAATTTATTGTTCTCTCATTCTTTTTATCCCTTTCTTTATCTTTCTTTTCAGCTCTTCCTTGTCTTGCTTTCTCTCAATTTTTTCTTCCTTCTTTCTTTTCTTAGTTTGTCTTTTTCTTTCTCCCACTTTGTACTTTTTTTAATTGTTTTTCCCTCTTTCTTTTTGTTTTTATGTATTTCTCCATCTAATTATCTTTCTATTTTTTCATCTTTTTTTTCTTTGTTTTCACTAGTGTTTTTAATTTTTTTCTATTTTCTTTTTCTTTTTCTTGGTTCAATTGTCTCTTTCTTTCCTTTTTCTTTTCTTTTCTTTCACTCTCAATATCTTTTTAATTCCCTTATATTTTTATTTTATAATCGTTCATTTTTTCTCTTATTTGTTGTCTCTTTCTTTATGTTTATTATATTATTTTATATCTATTTAACTCATTCATTGTCTATGTACCTCTTTTTTTCTTTATTAGTCTTTTAATATTATCTCTCTTTGTTCTCTATTTATCTTTGCATTTTTCTCTTACTTTTTTCATTCATTTTTTTTTATGTTAAATTATTTTCTTCTTTTATTTCTCTCAAATTCTTTATTTATTTTCTCTTTATGTATCTCTTTCTATATATTTGTCATTTGCTCTCTAGTTTACTTATTTTCTCATATTATATCTTTTTCTATGCTTACCTCTTTCTTTCTATGTCTTTTTCTTAGTGTTTTTCTATTTGATTCTCTCTTTCTCTCTCATATTTATTCACTCCATCTCTATTTTTTTTATCTTTCTATGTTTTTGAAAAATTAAGCAGCATTTTCAAGGTGCCATATTCTTCACAAAGGGGCCAAAGGGCCAAAGGACAACATAGTTAAAAACAAAAATTAAACTATAGGGACAAATAGAAACAATTGACAGACAGCTGTGGAGAAAAAACCAGGAACAACTGACAAATAGCTGTAGAAAACCAAAAGAACTAAGCAAACCCAGAACCAAAAGGGTCAAGGCTGGCACCACGCTTCCGATGCTAAGAATCAACAATGGAAAGGGGGAGACCTTTCTTCTTTCGTAGAACCACCGACCAGGGAGGCTCAAAAATAGGCAACGGGGAAGGAGAGAGAAGCGGCACCACCCCAGACACCACCGGAGAGGAGCCATCAAGCAACAAAGGAGACGAAAGCGGATCAACAGCCAATGAGGCAACCAAAGGAGGGCAGTTTGAAATAGATAGTGCAACGACAACAGAATCAGGAGAATAGTCTGACACAGTCAAACCAACGTCAATAGAGCGAACCAAGGGTGGTTCCACAGTAGGGATGTTCGAGAGAGGAGCAAAAACCTGAACATCATCCTCCACAAAAGTAGAATCAGAAGGGCCCATCGTGAGGTGGTCCAAGAGGGTGCCCTTCCACCAAGTGGTCGCACCCTTGCGGCAGTCCTAAGGATAGGCAGCGGCCAAATGACCCACAAAAAACCATCTCCTACACCGAAAGGGGAGATCCTCATAGTCCAAGAGCTGCTTCCAAGGCCTGTCCTCCACCAGCAAAACGACAACCCCATGGAGAGGTTTGGAGATGTCCAAGTCAACCAGCAACCAAGCGACCGTAGTGTGTCCAAACTCCCGAGTTGTGGAGTCCACCATTAGGAATCAACCAATGGAGTTACCAATGGCCTCAAAGAAAGATTTCTCCCAAAATTGGAGAGGAAGGTTAGGCAGACGGACCCAAACCGGTCTAGTGTTCAACGGCTCCGTAAGGGGGTTGAAAGAACGAGACCAGGGCCTGATGGAAAAAGAATGGATACCCCACATCCATCCCCTGTTCAAAACACAGTTTCGTTCAAGGAGGGAGGCAAAGGTAGCAATAAAGAAGCCCCTAGCACAAGGGTAGAGCTCGATTTCCCCATCCACCAAAGACTTCCAGGAACCCGACACGCAATTGTGGAGATCTAGGAGGGAGGGCCATAGGCCATTGAATCTACAAACCACACTTGACTATAGATAATATTCCTCATTTTCAATGATCTCTAGACCACAAACCACCACAGGGGAATCCCGGGCGTAGGGGAGAGACCTATGAACAAGAGAAGGAGGCCGAACAACCCCCTTAGCAACAACAAAAAAAGATTTCACCTTCCCTGCAGCAGCAACAGTCGGAGGAAACACCCCATGGGTAGGAACAAAGCCCGCAGACCCACCAAACTACCCAACCACAGGCCCAGGGCCAGAGGAGCCCACAACCAGAGAGGGACCGGGGAAAGAGTTCCCCACGGGAGGGAGAAAAGGGGTCGCGCCACACACAAAGCCATCTGCACTAGGCACGAAAGGAGCAACAAGCCGGGCCACAACAACACAAGTAGCAGAACACGGAACACCCACGGAAGATACAGGAGCACCCCCATCACACGCAACAGGGGAAGGACCCCCTAACACACCCCCAGCCGGAGGCACACAAACACCATTCGCCTCCGTAGCCTCCCCAACAACGGATCGATGCAGAGCAGAAAGTCTCCCCTCTTTTTCACTTTGTCACTTTTCCCCTCTTTTGAAAATATTTATCTCTATGTTGGTGTTTCTCTCTCAAACCTTTTTATTTATGTTATTTTTCTATATTTTTCAGTTTTTATTATTTCTCTATCTCCTTATATGTGTCTATCTCTCTTTCTCCATGTTTCATCATTTATTTTTCTCTTTTTATGTTTATTTTTTTCTTTAATAGATATGTGTTATTTTCACATTATTTATTTATCTTTATTTTTTAATATCTATTTCTATTTCTTAGACTGTCTTTTTTTGTATTTTTATCTTTTCTCCTTATTTTCTCTCATTTTTTAATTTTCTCTCTATATTTACTTTGCTCTCTTTGCCTCTCTCTCCTATTTCTTTCATTAATTTTCTTTTTAAGTTTCTTTTTCTTTCCCTTTGTGTCATTCTTTCTATATTATCTCAATCTCTCTCCCTCTTACCCTTCTTTCTTTCTTTGTAACCATTTTATCTTGCTCTTTCCTTCCCTTAGTGTTTTCTATTTTTGTTTCTCTTTGTATATATACTTTTGTTCTCTTGACGATTTTTATTCTTTCCTTTTGTTTTTACCTTCTCTTTTCTTACTTAATTTCATTATTTCTTTTTTTCCTATTTTTCATATTTATCAAATTTTTTTTTTATGTTTATATAGACTTTTCTTTTATTCTTCCTATATTTTTCTTTCCTTTTTCTCTCATAGTGTATTTATCATTCACATCTACCTTTATACCTCTCTTTCTCCTTTTGCATATATCTCTTTTCCTTTTAATTTTCTTTTATTTTAGTTATCTCTCATTATCTAAATATCTTTATTTATTTTTAATGTTTCTCTACATTGTGATTTCTATTTCTTTGTTTCTTCTTTTCGTCTATTTTTCTCTCTTTCTATATGGGTTGGATCTTAAAATTTATGTTTTTGACCCATAGACCTTGATCTACACCCTAGCCTCATGGATCGTGGGCCCTAGATTGATAAACATTTATTGTATAACTTAAACACTAACATCCTAGACCCTTAGTTTTTGAACCCTAAACCTTAGAGACTACACCTTGTATTTGTGGACTCTAGACCAAGAAATATTACTATTTACCCTTTACCTTAACTTGTGGATGAACCCTAGTGCTTAGGTTATGCTACTTGATATTTGACTTCAGGCAGTAGAACATGGGCATTAGATCCCAAGAACCTAGGCCTTAAACCTTAGGCTTTAGAGCTTCAAACTTCAATATTGAACCTTGGATTGTTAGACGATTAAAGCTTGGATCCAAGACCATGTATACTAGACTATTGGCCCTAGAATTTAAACACTAGATTATGGAAAATAATCACACCTTAATATGAGAAATTGAATATTGTATGCTAGATGTTTACCCTAAAACTTGGAGCCTAGACCTTGGGCCCTATCCCTAGATTATAGATCATGAACCCTTGACCAAGAAACCTATATCATTTATTGCAAACTCTTAGAGGTTGGATTTGGGATCACTAGGACCGTAGCATTATGCTCCCTCAACAAGAAACATATACCATAAATCCTTGGACCATTGGCATTTGACTCCATCCTTAGAACCTTAACTATAGACACTGGGATGTGGACACTACCCTTTGGACCTAGGTTTTAAGAACTTGACCCTCAAACTGTAGACTATGTGCCCTTATATTGTGTTCCTTGATTCTTCACTTTGGAATCCAAGACTTCTTGAACATTACACATTGAGTACTTGATCTTGAGCCCTAGAACTTGGACTATAGAATGAAAGCACGAACCTTATAGATCGAATCCTTTAACCAAACCTTATTTCTAGACACATTATCCTAAAGCCTTTTTACCTTTAAGTTGGATCCTAAACCTTAGAATCTTAACTTTGGACCCAGGAACACTATATGTTCTAGCTTGGATTCATGGACCATGGACTTTAGATCAAGGAACTATTATTGAATATTGTGATCCCTTAGACTCTAGACTTTAGACAATTGGACCTCACACCTTAGACCAAGAAACCTTTGCCCTATGCCTTTTACCATGGACATTGAGCCATAAGCCCTAGATCTTTGACACAAGACTTTTGATTGTGGATGATAGATCCATGGAACCTAGGCCTCAAATTCGAGATCTTAGACCTTGGACCCTATGATCTATTTCTATCCCTATTATGCCTTTCTTCCATTCCCTCATTTTTTGTAGTGTATTTATTTGTCTCTATTATTCTCTCTTTATCTTTAAGTTTAGATCTCTTTATATCTTTTTCCCTTTTTCATTCTTTTTCATTTTCATTTTTTTTCTATCTCTCATTCTTTTATTATTTATTTATTTCTATTATTTGGTGCTCTCTCTTTTTGCTTCAATATCTCTTTATTTCCTAGGACCTTTTTTTCTTCCAATCTATATTTTTTCCCTCTCAACCAAGTTCTTTTTATCTTTGTCTTTTTTTATAATTGTCTTTTGGTTTATCCCTTCTTTCTTACTATTTATTTCTATCCCTATTATGCCTTTCTTTCATTCCCTTTATTTTTGTAGTGTATTTCTTTGTTACCTTATTCTCTCATTATCTCATAGTTTAGATCTCTTTAGATCTATTTCCCTTTCTCATTCTTTTCCTTGTTGATGTTCCTCTATCTTTCTTTTATTATTTCTATTATTTGATGCTCTCTTTATTTTAATTTTTCTTCCAATCTATATGTTTCCCTCTTAACCTTTTCTTTTTGTCTTTTATCTCTCTTTTTGTTTACCCCTTCTTTCTTACTATTTATTTCTAGGTTCAATTCCATTTTCATTACAAATGTTCACTATTGATTTCGTTATCTTTATCTTTCTATCTCTCATTTTATTCTTTTGTTGGCGTTTTTCTTTCTTTTATTCTTTCTATCTTTCTTGATTTGTTTATTTCTTTGTTTTTCTATCTTTTTGTCACTTTTCTTCTCTCTTTTTTTTCCTTTTTTTCTTTTTTCTCTCTCCATTTTCCTTTCTTTTTTTTCTTATTATTTTTATTTTCCCCAAATTTTAATTTTCTTCTTTATATTGTTCATCACTTTTTTTGGTTTTTTTTTTTAATTTCTATCTTTCTCGCTTTGTTTTTTCCTTCTTTTTTTCTAACTTTTTGTCACTTTCCTTCTCTCTTTTCTCTTCTTCCTTTCTTTTCTTTATCATTCTTTCTTTTTCTTTCATCCTTTTTCTTTCTTCTTTGTAGTTTTTTATTTATCTCACATTTACTTTCCTTCTTTATATTGTTTTTTTTGTTTTATTTTTTTATCATTATTTTCAGCTTACCTCTCTTTCATCATTCTATCCCTCTTTTCTCTTCTCTTGTCTTTTTTTTCTACAATTCTTATGTTTTCTTCTCTCCCCCTCTCTCTTTCTCTTTCTTGCTTTGTCAATATTTTGTCTCTTTTTTGCGCTCTCTCTCTCTCTCTCTCTCTCTCTCTCTCTCTCTCTCGTGCTTTGTTTCTTGATGTTTATCTCATTCTTTGTTTTACTATATTTTTTTCTGTCTCTATTTACTTTTTCATTCATTTATCTTTATATATATATTCATTTTACTCTCTCTCTCTCTCTCTCTCTCTCTCTCTCTCTCTCTCTCTCTCTCTCTCTCTCTCTCTCTCTCGTTTTGTTGATGTTTTATTTCTTTTTTGTTCTTTCTCTCTTTCTCTCTTTCTTTCTTTCTTGTGATTTCTTTATTTCTTGTGATTTCTTGCTCTTTCATATTTCTTCTTTCTTTCTTTTCTCTTTCTTCCCCTTTTTTATCTTTTTTTTAATTCACTTTTTAATTTTTATCTATTATTTCTATCTCTTTCTTTTCTTTCTTTTTCCATCTATATCTTTGTGTTTTTTCTCACTTATTTCTTTTTACCTCCCCATCTCTCTCTCTATTCTTCTATATATTTTTTAGTTATTCTATCATTTTTATTAACCTCTCTATTTATTTCTATTTTTATTTTTTTTAGTTTTTTATTTTCATTTTATCTTTTTTTTATTCCTTATTCCTTATTTATTTTTACTCTTTTTCTTGTTTTATCTATTTAATCTTGCAATGTTCTTTATTTTTTTATCTATCATTATTTAATCCATGTTTTTTCTCCATTTTTTTGTTTCTTCTCTTACTTTGAATTACTTTTGGTATTGTATCGATTTATCTTATTCTATTACTTTATTTTTCTTTGTTTTGATTTTAATATTACCTCTCTTTTTCCCTATGTTACTTTTTTATTCATATATTTTATATCTCATTTGTTTCTTTTAATCATTTTCCTTATTTTCTATTTGTCTCTTCTTGTGTGTGTGTTACCCTATCCATGCACATTTCACTTTATTTCTTATTACATTTATTTATGTTTTCTTTCAATATATTTTTTTTTGATTTATCTTTATTTTTATCTCTTTCTTTCTCTTTGAAATTGTCTTTCTTTTTACCACATTTTTATTTTTCTTTAACTCCTTTTTTAATTACCTTCACTATGTAATTCTTTGTTTTTACATGATTCTCTCTCTTTTATTTGACATTCTATGTTTCTTAAGTTGTGGGTATTGTCCCTATGGTCTTGGGTTTGACTTTGAGGTTCGTGTTTGCTCGATGCACATGACTTGCAAGTTGTTGCATACATCTCCAAGAGACTTGTCTCACCCTAGTATGACACCCCTTACTGACCCCAATTTGGTAGAATGCAAAGCCAAGATTAAGTCGAGTGGACATTAGACTGGGTTGCGAGGATACCCTTGAATCAACAAAAAAAAGAAAGAGAAGTTCATACCTATCGTCAGAATGTAAGACCCCTTGCGGGTTGTTGCATACATCCCCAAGACATTAGTCTTGCCTTAGTGTGACACCCCTTCTTGACCCCAACTTGAAAGAGTGTAAGACCAATGTAAGGCAGGTTGGGCGTTGGGATGGGTTTCACGATACCCCTGAGTCAACATAAAAAAGAAGAAAGATAAGTCCATACCTATCGTCATAATGTAAGACCCCTTGAGGGCTATTGCATACATCCTTAGGGAACTAGTCTCACCCCAACGTGACACCTCTTTTCGACCCCAACTTGGTAGAATGTAAGACCAAGGTAAGGTGGGTTGGGCGTTGGGCTGGGTTGGGTTGTGCGAGTACCCTAGGTCAACAACAAAAAGAAAGAGAAGTCCATACTTTTTTATTGTCAAAATGTAAGACCCCTTGTGGGTTGTTGCATACATCCCCAGAGTATCAGTCTTGCCCCAATGTGACACCCCTTCTCGACCCCAACTTGACAAAATGTAAGACCAAGGTAAGGGGGTTGGGTGTTGGGCTTGGTCGCGGGGATACTTTGAGTCAACAAAAAAAAGTACATACCTTTTATCGTATTTGAAAAGGGTTTGGATTGGAAGATTTTGATTAATTAGAAGCCAATTTATTAAAAAATCATAATGTGATTTTAGTGTACCTATTGATTAATACACCAACAATTCATTCATATTAAGTAACATAACATCTTTTTTCTCTGCCCTTTGAATCAAAGGTACCTTACAAGAATTTCTATCATCTTTCATGATATTTACATAACACTATTACAAAGAGGATTTAGGTGTATTATGAAATTGACCCAAAAATAAAGAGGGTATGGAAAAGAATGAACCGAAATAGGTAAAACCAAGAAATTTTGTCATAGGATTGAAATCTAGAAACCATGGCTTCACTAATCAAAATTATTTCTTTATTTTCTCTCCACATATGGTTTCACTAATCTAGAAATCTATTGCATACATCCTTAGGGCACTAGTCTCGCCCCAACGTGACACCCCTTCTCGACCCCAACTTGGCAGAATGTAAGACCAAGGTAAGGCGGGTTGGGCATTAGGTTGGGTTGTGGGGATACCTTGGGTGAATGAAAAAAAAAGAGAAGTCCATACTTTTTTATCTTCAAATTGTAAGACCCCCTGTGAATTGGATACATCCTAGGACACTAGTCTCACCCCAGTGTGACACCCCTTCTCGACGCCAACTTGGAAAAATGTAAGACCAAGGTAAGGCGGGTTGGGTGTTGGGTTGGGTTGCACAGATACCTTAGGTCAACAAAAAGAAGAAAAAAAGTTCATACTTTTTTATCATCAAAATATAAGACCCCTTTGCGGGTTGTTGCATACATCCCCATGGTACCAATCTTGCCCCAATGTGACACCTCTTCCCGACCCCAACTTGGTAGAATGTAAGACCAAGGTAAGGCGAGTTGGGCATTGGGTTGGGTTGTGGGGATACTTTGGGTGTACAAAAAAAAGAAGAAAGAAAAATCCATACTTTTGAATCGTCAAACTGTAAGACCCCCTGCGAGTTGGATACATTCTAGGGCACTAGTCTCACCCCAACATGACACCCCTTCCTGACTTGGTAGAATGTAAAACCAAGGTAAGGCAAGTTGGACATTGGGTTGGGTTGCACGGATACCCTAGGTTAACAAAAAGAAGAAGAAAGAGAAGTCCATATTTTTTTATCATCAAAATGTAACACCCCTTGCTAGTTGTTGCATACATCCTCAGGGTATCATTCTTGCCTCAACGTGACTCCCCTTCCCGATCCCAACTTGGCAGAATGTAGGATCAAAGTAGGGCGGGTTGCGCGTTAAGCTTGGCCGCGGGGATACCCCAAGTAAAAAAAAAAATACATAACTTTTTATTGTTTTTGAAAGGGGTTTGGATTGAAAGATTTTGATTAATACACCAACAATTCATTCATATTAAGTAACATAACATCTTTCTCCTCTACCCTTTGGATCAAATGTGTCTTAGAAGAATTTTTATCCTCTTTCATAATATTTGCATAACATTATTACAAAGGGGAAGACGCATATTATGAAATCGACCCAAAAGTAAAAAGGGTATGGAAAATAATGAACCGAAATAGGT
>CM021103.1:577614804-577638290 GCA_007115665.2 Sequoiadendron giganteum
AAAACCAAGAATTTTTTTATCATAGGATTGAAATTTGGTTTCACTTACCAAAATTATTTCTTTATTTTCTCTCCCCATATGGCTTCGTTAATATAAAATCTATTGCATACATCCCTGGGGCATTAGTCTCACCTTTGTGTGACACCCCTTCTTGACCCCAACTTGGCAGAATGTAAGACCAAGGTAAGGCGGGTTGGGCATTGGGTTGGGTTGGGTTGTGAGATACCTTGGATGAACCAAAAAAAGAAAAGAAAGAGAAATCCATACATTTTTATTGTCAAACTGTAAGACCCCCTACAAGTTGGATACATCCCAGAGTACTAGTCTCGCCTTAATGTGACACCCCTTCTCGACCCCAACTTGGCAAAATGTAAGACCAAGGTAAGGCGAGTTGGGTGTTGCGTTGGGTTGCAGAATACCCTAGGTCAACAATAAAAAAAGAAAAGAAAGAGAAGTCCATACATTTTTATCGTCAAAATGTAAGACCCCTTGTAAGTTGTTGCTCAACACTCGGTCCCTAAAGAAAAAAACATCAAAACTGAGAGTTCAATTAGAATTAAGAAAATCAAATAATAATTCAAAACAACAATAAATTTCATCTTTTTTTTTTCTTGTCTCATTTTCATAATTTGTTTATCTATTATTTTTCTCTTTTTCTATTTATATATCTTTTTTCATCTATCTATCTTTATTTTTTTACTTTCACTATTTTCTCTTACATATCTTTTTCTCTTTTTTACCTTTCTTATATATTTTTGGGTTTGCTTCTAAATTTTATCTCTTTATTAAAATTATCTTTCATTCCTTTTATCTCTCCTTTTTTAGACTTATTTTCTATCTATTTCTATTTTATTTTTTTATCTAATTTTGTTTTCTCTTTCTCTTCCTCATGTTCTTCTATCTCACTCATTTATTTTTTTATGTTTATTTTTTTTTGATGTTTGTTTCTATCTTTAAAAAAAAATAAAAAATCGTACTAGACATTTATTTATCTTTTTAGTTTAATAATATTTTTTCCTTTTTTTAATCTTTCTTTATGCCTTTGATTTATTTTTGTATTTTTTTTCATCAATTAACTATTTTTACCCTTTTTTTGTTTTTATATATGTCCACCATCAATTGTTTTTTAATTATTTTCACTATTTATTTCTTTCATTACCTCTTTCTCTCTATCTCTCTCTTTCTTAATGTTATTTCTTTGTTTTATCTTTTATCTAGTCCATTCTTGCTTCTTTTTTTTTGTATTTTTTATTTGTTTCAATTCTATGTTATATCAAGCATTCTACTTTTCCCCTCTATTTCTCTATCTTTCCATCTCTTTCTCCATATAGCTATCTTCATTTTTCTTTTCCTCACTTTGATTCTGTTGTATTTATTTTCCTTTCTTTATCTATTTCACTTTGCTCTCTTTCTTTTCTTTTTTTTCTTTTCTCTTTCTTCTTTGATTATTCTTTAAAATTTTCATTGGTCTCTATTTCTATCTTTTGCTTGCTTTTTTTTTTTACTTCTTTTTCTCAGCTCTCTTTCTTTTTATCTCTTTTTCATATATTTTTCGTTTTATATTATTTCTTTATTTATTTTCATTCTCTATTTTTGCTTATATTTTAGTTGCTTTTCTTTTATTATTTATATTTTTGTATGTATTTATATCTTTCTCTATTTATTTTTTTTCTTTTTCCTATTTTAATATCTCCTCTTTTTTTCTCTTACTATTTTATTCATTCATTTTTATATTCTTTTTCTAATATTTTTTTTTATTGTCTTTTTATCTCTCATTTTTTATAACTTTCATTTGTTCTCCTTTTTATCTTTTTATGTGCCCTTTCCCTTTACATGTTCTCTCTCTCTCTCTCTCTCTCTCTCTCTCTCTCTCTCTCTCTCTCTCTCTCTCTCTCTCTCTCCCCCTCCCTCCCTCACTCTCCCTCCCCTTTCTCTCTCTCTCTCTCCCCCAACCCCTCTATCTCTCTCCCCCTCTCTCCTCCTCCCTCACTCTCCCTCCTCCCTCTCCCTCTCTCCCTCTCCTCTCTCTCTCTCTCTCTCTCTCTCTCTCTCTCTCTCTCTCTCTCTCTCTCTCTCTCTTCTCTCTCTCTCTCTCTCTCTCTCTCTCTCTCTCTCTCTCTCTCTCTCTCTCTCTCTCTCTCTCTCTCTCTCTCTCTCTCTCTCTCTCTCTCTCTCTCTCTCTCTCTCTTATTGCTGTTTTTTCTACTTTCTTATTCATTAAGTGTATTTGTTTTCAATCCCTTGCCATGACTATCTTCGTTTCTTTGTATAAATTTTCCTTGTTTTTCTTTATCATTGTAATTCCTTTCTTACTGGACCATGGATCATAGACACTAGCATTTGGATGTTGGATTTTGTATCTTTGATCTTTGACATTTGGTACAAAATCCCTAGAGACATCAATTGCGAGAATAGATCTTAATCTATAGAATTTAGACAATAAAATGTAGAATATGCATATTACATCATAAATCTTAGAACTTGGACCTTATGCTTTGGGAACACAAATCTAGAACCTTAACCCTTAAGATCTTAGAACTTAGATCCTAGCCCCAAAATCTTAAAATTTGGACCCATAAACATTGAAATGGTGGGTTGTTGACCCTGACCAAGAAACTCTTATCCTGAAACACTTTGTCGTCCAATCTTAGAATTTGGAGTTTTCTCTTCAATGTTTTTTCCTCTTATCTATTTTACTCTTAGTTTCATTATTTTTATTTTTCATTCTATCTCTCTTTCTCATTTTTCTACCATCGTGTTCTCTTTCTAATTTTTTTTTCTTCTCTCTATTATCATTTGAGAATGCTTCATTTCAATCACTCTCGATTGCTATCTATAATTCTCTCTTATATTTTCCCTTGATTTTGTTTTACTTTCTTTTATTTCTCTCCTTTTGGACAACAAATCATGGTCCATAGACAATGAGTGTTGGGTCTTGGATCATTTATCCTTGATACTAGACCCATAAACTTGTTGACATTAAGTCTACTACATGTTGGATCCTAGAATTTAGATTATAACATTTAGAACTTGGACATTATCCTCTTGGCACATGACTTCAAAACTTGGAGCCCAAAAATCTCACAATTTAGATCTTATACTTTAGAACCTAAGATTTACGTAGATAGACCTTAGGCTTATGGATGATTGACCTTGATTAAGAAATGCTTACCCTTTACCCTCAACTCTTAGATTGGGAACCCTAGAGTTGTGGAATATGGACCCTAGACCAAGAAATATTTACCCTATATTATGAACCCTTGAACCCATACCTTGGGATGTATGCTTCTATATTGTAGAACCTACACCCTAAACTTGTGGATTGTGGATGCTAGATAAAAAATGACACTGTAACATCAATCCTAGACCCTATACCTTAAATATTTAACCCTTGACACTAGAGTATGTACGTTGGATTGTTGGGACCTAGTCATTGAATCATAGACCCCAAACTTTGTATCCTCAACCCTTGATCCTTGACTTTGGACCCTAAGACCCCTAAATCACTTGACCTTGGTCAGTGGATCTCAAGCCTTGAAATTTAGACTCTAGAATGTAGAACAAGGACCTAGATGTTACTTGGAACCAAACCTTAAGCTCTGAATATGTGATCTTAAAATTTGGAGCCTACATTTAGGAACTTGGATTCTAGATCCTTAAACATCAACTTTGGACTCTTTGATGGTGTCATGGCCATTCATGGCCAATCCGATTAGGTATCACAAATAGAACCCTCAATTGAATCTTCTATCATAGTATTCTTTGCCTTCCAAACATTTGCAAGCCCCCTCACAAGGGTAGGTATGCACTTTAAAATTAAGTTTAAAAGAATGTATATTCATCAAATTAATCATTGTTTTCTTGGTCTTCAATTAATTATCATATGATCACTTGCATGCCACCATCCAAGACCTAATTGATTCCTAGAGTTCCTTAAATTATACAGAGAAACAAAGATAGTAATTGGCAAGGGATTGAAAATAAATACACTTAAAGAATTTAAGAGAGAAGAAAAGAAAAATAAACAATAAATAACATAGAAGAAAAACAAGAGAGAGATAACAAAAATAAAAAGAGAAATAAAAAACATGTAAAGGGAAAGGGCATATAAAAAGATAAAAAGGAGAACAATTGAAAGTTATAAAAATGAGAGAGATAGAGCGACAACAAAAATAAATAAATAAAAAGAATATGAAAATGAATGAATGAAAATAGTGAAGGAGAAAAAGAGAGGAGATATTAAAATAGAAAAATCGTCAAATTAATCATTTGTTTTATTGGTCTTCAATTAATTATCACATGATCACTAGCATGTCACCATCCAAGACCTAATCAATTCTTAAAGTTCCTTAAAGAATCGCCATGGATCACAGACACTAGACTTTGGATGTTGGAATTTGTATCCTTGTTCTTTGACATTTGATACAAGATCCCTAGAGACATCAATTGTGAGAATAGATCTTAGTCTATAGAATTTACACAATAAAATGTAGAATATGCATGTTACATCATAAATCCTAGAACTTGGATCTTATGCTTTGGGAACACAAATCTAGAACCTTAACCCTCAAGATCTTAGAACTTAGATCCTAGACCCCAAAAACATAAACTTTGGACCCATAGACATTGAAAAGGTGGGCTATTGACCTTGATCAAGAAACATTTATCCAGAAACACTCTGTCGCCCAACCTTAGAATTTGGAGTTTTCACTTCTATGTTTTTTCCTCGTATAGAGCTTCCTCTTAGTTTTATTATTTTTATTTTTCATTCTATCTCTCTCTTTCTCTTTTTTCTACCATCCTGTTCTCTTTCTAATTTTTTTTTCTTCTCTCTATTATCATTTGAGAATGCTTCATTTCAATCACTCAGGATTGCTATCTATAATTCTCTCTTATATTTTCCCTTGATTTTGTTTTACTTTGTTTCTTTTATTTCTCTCCTTTTGGACAACAAATCATGGTATACAAACTATCATTGTTGGGTCTTGGATCCTTTAGCCTTGATATTAGACCCGTAAACCTGTTGACATTAGGTCCACTACATGTTGGGTCCTAGAATTTAGATTATGACATTTAGAACTTTGACATTATGCTCTTGGCACATGACTTCAAAACTTGGGGCCCAAAAATCTCACACTTTAGATCTTATACTTTAGAACCTAATATGTACACACATAAACCTTAGGCTTGTGGACAATTGACCTTGATCAAGAAACGTTTACCCGTTACCCTCAACTCTTAGATTGGGAACCCTAGAGTTGTGGAATATGGACCCTAGACCAAGAAATATTTACCTTATATTTCTTTTTTGTCATAAATTATTTCTTTTTTTCTTGTTATTTTTGTATATTTGTCTCTTTCTATCTATTTATTTGTCATTTGCTTTCTTGTTTTCTCATTTTCTCATATCATCTCTCTAGTTTTCTTATTTGAAAAAAATATATCTCTAAGTTTGTCATCACCTCTCTCTACTTTCTATGTCATTTTTCTATATTTTTTTGATCTTTGTAATTTCTCTATTTCCTTATATGTCTATGTCTCTACTTCTATTTCTTGGATTTCATCTTTTTTCTTTTTAATTATCTTATCTCATTTTAAAAAAAAATTCTATCTTTCATTTGTTCTCTCTACTATTTCTTTCTCTTATTTTCTCCTTATTTCTATTTTTTTTCTCATTCTTTGTATTTTATCTCTATCTCTCTTCCTCTTACACAATTGCTTCCTATGTATCTAATGTATTTGGTTATTTCCTTCCCTTAGTGTTGTTTATTTTTTGTTTTTATTACTTTATTTTTTATATTTTTTTTCTCTTGATAAACTTTACTATTTTTTTAATTTTTAATTTTTCTCTTTTTCCTTCATTTCATTTTTCATTTTTATTTTTTCTCATTTCTTCACTTTTATCAAGTTTTTATTTACTTTTCATTGAATTTATATATCTTTTTTATTTTGTCCTTCCATTTTTCTCAGTTTTTTTCTCAGTCATGTCTATCTTTATGACTCTTTTCTTTCTTGTTTTTTCTCATTTTTATCCTTTCAATTTTTTTTAATACTCCTATCTTATTGTCTAGGGGTATTTCTTTCTTTTTAGTCCTCTTCATTGATATCTATATTTCTCTATTTCTTCTTTCCTTCAATTTTTATCCCTTTGTAGATGGGATGGACCCTAGACTCATTGGTTGTTAACCCTAGATTGGGAAATATTTAGTCTACAGTCTAAACACTTAGACCTTGGACAACAAAAACCTAGAACCTGTGCCTTGAAAATATAGACCCTAGACTTAGAAATAATTACTATGTGCCTTTACCTTAAATTCATGGACCGAAGAATGTAGGTCTAAGATACTAAAGTTTTGACCCCAAATACTATAACATGGACATTGAATCCCAATAACTTGAGCCTTGAACCTTAGAGCTTAGAGATTAGAACTTTGATATTGTACCTTGGATCCTCATTCCACTCGACCTTAGAACCTATAATTTACATGCTAAAATATTGAACATAAACTTATATGCTAAATCTTTGTAATTGGATGCTACATCCTACATGTTTTACCCTAATAGTTGGATCTTAGACCAAAATTTATAGGTCATGGATCCTTGACCAAGAAACTTTTTATCTTTTAGAGTGAACCCTCAAACCTTAGATTTATGCTCCCTTGGACACTAGACCCGGTTCTATAGCATTGTGCACCCTCAACAAAGAAATATATACCATATATTGACAATCTTTTAATTGTGGGTATTAGACCCCATCCCTAGAGCCTTAACTATACCCTCGGGACCCAGATCATGAACACTTGATCTTAGGGCATAGATAATGCTAATTCAATCTTAGACATTAGAACGTGCACCCTCAACCCTTGACCCTTCATCCTTGGACTTGGACACAAAACCTCATAGAATATTATAGCTTGAACACTTAGTCTTGTAACATGTCCCTATCCTCAATTGAGAGCTAATTTCAAACTGGAGGGAAACAATGTTTTTAAACACTAATTTGAATTTAATAAATAATAATAATAATAATAATTTTTAAATAATAATAAACAAAATAAGTTTAAATTATTAAATAATAATATTTAAATTTATTTAAAACTTTAGCTGACCCAGTTGGGTGGGCGCCAAAGTATCCATATAAATATTATTAGTTTTGCTAAAGTTGGTATCATCGAAGCTGGACACATATGCTGGCGAGTCTACGAGAGACAAAAATCTTCGTGGATCACTTCAAGGTGGGAGGGACCCCCTCGCCTTGAAGCTGTGTGTTTCTCCTTTGAAATCTTCTGCCATCGCTATCCTACTCATTTGCTATATCCACAAGTGGAGGCGACATTGGAGTCAACAATAGGGGACTTAGCCATTGTACCATTCACAATCTGAAGAAGCATACAGGACTTAAGGAATCACCAAGGATCATTGCACGCAACGCGCCATTGCAAGGGCACATATAACGTCTTCTATCAGGCACTTGAAGATTATAATCACTCCATATAGTGAGGAGGTCTATTATGGATATATTACAATTGGTACGTTGGTTGGGTATCTCTTTGATCAACAATGTGTCTGGGCGTGAATGGTTCATATCACCACAAGACTCCTGGTTCGTGTTCATCTGCGCAACATGACTACTATGCTCCTATTCAACAATTTGTGTATTGCCATTACTGCTATGTAGTTCCATCTAGAAGTGAATATGTATTTATGCACACGTAACTATTATCGCCTTCAATGCTTATTACTGTCTTGAGTTCTCTTTGGATCGGGTGATGACATCGGGTGCACTCATTTAATTATGCTATTTGTTGTCTTCTATGGGAATTGATTTTGTTTGGGTTTCATTCATAAAATCTGTGGGATCGAACTCCTGAGGGTGAAAGACCTATACAGTAAAGTCTCATTTATGAAATCTACTTTCATTTCCATGGAGCGCAAAGAAATAGATTTTCGTTCTTTATTTGGGCTTGGCATCTTACAGTGGTATCAAAGTCAAGTTTCCTGCTAGCTTGAGGGTATTTTATGCATTTGAGCCAAAGGGATCAGTGTACTATTGAGAGGGAAAGGAAGAAAGCATAAGATGTGACATCTAGAATAGGAGGTATAGGCAAGAAGATGTCTAATAAGGGTGATCAATGAGACAATTTCTTGAGGAAAATGACTCATACCTCAAAAGTAGGAACAAACAATGCAGATGATGAACATGTTGATGTAGACCATGAATAATATGAATAACACCCTTAGATCTGCACCAAATAATGGTCCAAAAGGTAGTCATTCTAATCAGAATGGACTTGAAATTCAGAGTAGTAGGGCTACCTGGCCCACATAACCATCATTCTTGCCCAAAAAAGGACCCATAAATGAAGAAGAGAAAATGAATCATGCTAGAGGTGATGTAAATTCAAGCATAGATGCCTATGCGCAACTTGATTCAAATGTGAGGAGTCAAATCTCATTTATACAATTTCACAATGCAAGGAGTGGATCGAAAGGGAGACAAGAAATACACTATTCCAATAGAGATTTGTAGCATAGAGTGAGCAAGTTGACTCTCCCAACTTTTGGTGGTTCGAGGAAGGTTATGACATGAGCTTGGGTACAACAGCTTGATATATACTTTTCACTCAACTCAATGGTTGAAGATGAAGCAGTCAAGTTTTCCATTCTACATTTGGAAGGTGTAGCTCATGAATGATGGCATCATGGCATCATGACACAAGGGTTTAATCTTGTTACTACATATGTTGATTTCACACAAAAGCTCATAGAAAGGTTTGATAGAAGAGATCCAGAGGTATACTTAAGGGAATTGACACGACTAAGGAAACATGTGATAGTGGATGATTATGTTGTAGAATTTGAAAGGCTTGTTGTTATGGTTCCAGATGTGACAGATAGGAGACTCATGTTCTTGTTCATTGAAGGGTTATTAAAGTCTTTCAATGTTTGGTGAGGGCTTTAGAACCGATGTCTTTGGAGGAGGCTATTCAAAGAGCCTTAAGCCCTGAGGACTTCACCATGAAGAATAAACTTATGCTCAAGAATGCACCAATAGGGAAACAAAAAAAGCCACCACACAAGATCACTCCCTAATCGACGAATCTACCACTAAGGTCTAATGAGATGGAGGCGTCTAAGAACAAGCTCCAAAGGAAAAAAATTATGCTTCAATTGTAAGGAGCCTTGGGCACCAAGTCACAATTGTTTGGGGAAAGGAAACATCCACTATATTGAGGTAGTCTCTAATAATGACACTGAGGAAGGAGAAGGTGATCCAGAGGATGTTGCTAATGAGGATGTGCATGTGGAGACATTGCAGGGAGGACGTTCGAGGGCACTCTTGCAACACTTTCAAGAGCACCCAGATATCATTCTCTTCGTATTAGAGGGGACATACAAGGATAAAAGATAACGATATTAATAAATAGTGGAGCCACCCATAATTTCATTGATGAGGGGCTAGTGACCAAGATGGGTCTAAGAATTGAAGACTTTGAGGGGTTTGATCTATTAGTTGTAGGAGGTTACACTCTTTCATGCACTTGTCGGATTTAGCAGCTGGAGTTGATCCTAAGGGGACATCGGGTGCAAGATGAATTCTACGTGGTAACCATCGATGAGACTGATTTGGTTTTGGGAGTGCAATGGTTTCACTCGCTTGGGGAATAGACAACCAACCACCAAACCAAGGATTTGAAGTTCAAATCTAATGGGAAAGAGGTCATCCTTCAAGCTCTCTCCAAGGTGGGTCCTAAGGAAGCTTCAACCAAGAAGATGGAGAGGTTGTGGGGAGGAGCATAGGTCTTTGTGCATCTAAAATCGAAATTGCTTGAGGACAAGCATCATCTGAGTGGGGAGGACTATCATGTCCATGTCCTCGATTGGGAGCTAATTTCAAATTGGAGGGAAACAATGTTTTTAAACAGTAATATGAATTTAATAAATATTTAAAATCCATATAAGTGTTACTAGTTTTGTTGAAGTTTTTATCATCTAATTTGGACACATATGTTGGTGAGTCTATGGGAGACGGAAATCTCCATGGATCACTTCAAGGTGGGACAAACCCCCTCGCCTTGAAGCTTTGCATTTCTTCTTTGAAATCTTCTCTCATCGTCGTCCTATTCATTCTTTATATTCACAGGTGGAGGCAACACTGAAATCAGCAATAGGGGACTTAGCCATTGCACCATTCAGAATTTGAAGAAGTATATGGGACTTGACGAATAGCTAGGCACTCATTAAGGGAATGTGCCACTGCAAGGGCACATAAAATATCTTCTATCTGGAGCTTGAAGATTGTAATCACTCCATCTAGTGAGGTCTTTTTCGAATACATTGCAATTGGTATGCTGGTCGGGTGTCTCTCTGATCAACGATGTGTTTGGGCTTGAATGTTCCATATCACCGCAAGGACATATGTAATTCCATATGGAAGTGAAAATATGAATACTATCCTCCTATCAGGCAAGTAGCATATGGAAGTGAAAATATGTATTTATGTGCACATAGCTATTATCGCCTTCAATGCTTCTTACTGTTCTAAGTTCTCTATAAATCAGGTGATGGCATCAGGTGTTCCCATTTAATTATGCTATATGTTGTCTTCTAGGGGTATTGATTTTGTTTGGGTTCCATTCATAAAGATTTGTGGGATCAAAATCTTGAGGGTGAAAGACCTATACAATAAGGTCTCATTTATGAAATCTACGTTCATTTATGTGTAATATTTAAATATGAGTGTAAAGAAATATATTTATGTTCTTTATATGGGCTTGGCATCTTACATCTTGGTCCTTATAATTTGGACTATAAAATGTAGATGATGGAACCTATAGACCAAATCCTTCAGCAAATATATAAAATATAAAGCAAGAACAACTAAAACATCATAAAACTTTGTTTTGCATACAAATGATATTAAATAAAATATACATCAAATCTAGCCTAGATAAAACCAAATACATGCAAACCTCATAAATATCAAGTGTAGTATGTCGATGTGTCGATAGCTTGGATGTCGTTGCTCATGAAACCAATAGCATGGTGGTATGATCAAGATGATCCAATAACAGTAACATAGGATTGAATGATGCAAATGGGAAGGAAGGCCTCTCATTTATGGAAATTCCATGAGAGAAATTAAGGGACAAGATGCATTGAGTGATGGATGGCTAGGATTGATTAAGGGTTAGGTTTTGGATTAAATTCGTTGTCATGTGTGACATGAGGGATACAAGCTATTTTAGGATTAGGATTAGGGAAAAATCCTTATGTGGATGGCTAGGATTAAGAGGTGAGATATTAAATGAAGGGATGATATGGAAAGTTAGTTTGACTTTTGGCAAGGTGTCTAGGTTCAATAAATCTAGACAAGGAGTTATTTAGACATGTGAGGGGGATATTTGTCACATGAGGACAAATTTAGATTGTAATCCATGTGAATGGATATATTGACTAGGATTAAATGGATAAGGATTAAGGAATAAAGGGAACTTAATATTAGAGAAAAATGTAATGGGGATTAATTAGCCTAAATTTATTTATTTATTTATTTGAAGGATTTGAGATAAGGATAGAATTAATTAAATAAATATAAAATTTATTTAAATAAAGTTGAGGGATGAGGGAAAAGGTTAAATTAATTAAATAAATAATAAATATTTAATTTATTAAATAATAGGATAGGTGAAGTCAAATTTGGTTAGGTTAAGGTCACATTTCAATTGTCTACAAACTCTATAGAGATTGTTGGTTGCAATTAAAAGGGAATCATACCAACTCCTACTATTGGGCATTGGTATGTTCTCCATAAGAACTCATGAAAATTTGCAAAAAACTTGTTTATTTGAGTTTCTTAATAGGTTAAAAATTCCTTTTGTTGTTGCTTTCCCTAGTGATCTTATTGTTTGGTTATTGTGATGCATAATGACCAAACTTATGATAAATAAAACAATTGAATTTACTCAAGTCTTGGGCTTTGTGGATGAATCCTCTTCCTTTGCCTTACCCTTGTTGTTCCTTTTTCCTTTATTCATCTTCATTTATCTTAAGAGGGCCAAATTTTCATCATCACCCTTCTTGCTATTTTTTGACTTCATTCAACTTTCCTATTGAATAGAATCATCCCATAGTCTTTCAAAAAAAAGAAGATTCTCTCAAGCGCAAATGCCCTTAACAAAAGCTTGGCATAAAAATGAGAACCCATTTAATGCAAAATTCATAAGATTTGTATCTTCAACCTTCTTGACTATTGAAATAAGTTCATGAATTTGGGTGACCTTCATCGAGTAATTGGTAACAATATTCATTTAGTCATCTCCATAGATCTGAGTTTGTTTTGCAATACCATTTTCCTATTTATGTATCAAACATCTCCTTGGTTGCTTTATTTTTTATAAATGAGGAACTAAATAGTATTTTACTACATCCAAGATTATCCACATGGCCTTTATCAAACATCTCCTTGGATGTCTTCTTCACATGAGCTACCAACTACAATCCGTTAGTAGATATACAACCAAATTCTTAACAATTTCCCAAAGATCTTTTCCCTCCAATAGAAAAGTGATCTTAACTTTTGAAGGTAATAAATTTAATGCACCATCTAATTTATCCTCAAATTTAATGCTACCTAATGCCATTAATATACTATTTTAAAAAAAAAACAAACTCCCAAATCAAAAAATAAATTATAAACTACATAATTTTTCTTTTTGAGAATACTTGTTACAAATATCTAACCATGTGGTTTGATGAAATCATAGCTACTAATATAAAACCTAGCCGCCATTTTTAACCCTTCAAAAATGACCTAGAAATATTTTAAATTTTCATTGTAACCTTTGCAAAACTATAGAGAATATTGTGAAATTTAGACATTGAAATTATTTTAAAAGCTTTGGTATTTTAGGATTTTCCAAGGAAAAATAAAATAATTAGATTATTCTTCATGAACCAACCTATGATTCTTTCCAAACAAAACTTTTGATCATGCAAAATCCATCCACAAATCCCTTAGTTATTATTTGTTATTTAAGCATGAAATCATTGTAATTTTAAGGTAAAAAAGGAAGCATGAATTTAGTTAAAAACACTACATGAATTTAATTATCATTTTCCTTGGTATTCACAAGCCTTGGCTTTGTGGTTTTTCTTCACTCTTTTGGCTCCAATGCCATGCTAAATTTATAACCCTAGGAGACTATTGTCCTAGTGTTTCTCTAATTAGTTAACTCAAATCAAATTGTTAACAACAAAAAAGTGAATTTATAAACATTGCAACAACCACACAAAAATTGAATTGACAAATTATAAAAGAATTTAAAACAAATACAAATAAAATTTACACCTTCAAATCAATGTTGCATTTTTTTTGAAAAACTTACAAGGAAACCTCTATCTCGCCTCTTCTTAGCAAGGAATGAATTATGCTTCAATCCACATTTCTTTATGAAAAATTCAAACTTCCCTTTTTCTAAGTGCTTGGTTAGAATATCAATGATGTGTTAATATGTGGAGATGTAATAGAGCTTCACTATTCCCTTCTGAATCTTTTCTTGAATGAGGTGAGATGATCTCTATGTGCATGGATTTTTCATGAAACCTTGTATTCTTTGAGAGTATGACACACCTTTGATTAAATAATTCTCTTCTTTTTCTTCCATTCTCTCTCTCTCTCTTTCCCTAATGTAGGCACACAAAACCTCTTGTACACCATTGAATTGACAACTTTGATTGTCATTCAATTATCAATATTTATGCTTAATTCAAAGAAATGATTTTAAATTTAATCCCTTAAATCTTCACAAGCAAAGCATTTACAATGTATCAATCATATATCTGGTAATCCAAATTTACAATCCAATTTTAAATCAAATTAAACTCAGGTGATTTTTCCTTACAATCAGCAATTCAAATTTGCCTTCATTCTACCATACACATCCATTCATCTGCCAATATCTTGGTTCTTCCAATGAAACACAAACCCTCTACTATTGGCTTATTTTTGCGTGTATTCCAAGTTGCATTTCATATGAAGCGCCCCCTCTAACTGTATGCAACACAATTTGATTCTACCAACATTAATTTCATTGTTTAGTCTGCAATTTCCAAGTCCATGACGACTAAAATTCTACACCTTCCCGCCCCTCTATTCCATTGGTGGTCTGATATCCCCTTTTCCACTCATTTCCTATCTTCACTAAATTTGTTCGACCAAGTTTTACTATGCTATCCCCTCATGCATAACATACCTTTGTCACTTCTCCCTTCTCAGCGTCGCCCCCTCTACTTCTAATTTTTGTTCTTTCAAGTGGAAAAACCTAACCTAGGCCCACGCTCTCATCTCTTCTCAATGTTTCCTATCTTATCCATCATACTATATTACCCTCCCTTAATTTCCTACGCACAAGCCAAGTTTGGATTTTTTTTTTTTTAAAAGGAGAAGCTCATTTTCTTCTCTCTAGCCATGACCCCTTCCCAATTAGCAATACAATTATTTTTATCTTGTCTTTTCAAATTTTGGTCATTCATATGATGTGCCTATTCTCCATATGGCATTTTTTTCTAAAAGTGCAAGGGATGGGCACTCATGCATATTGCATTTAAATATTTATTTCAAACAACAAAAATTATGCTCAAATATGTATTTTAATTGTTAACTAGTTAATTTAATTGTCATGGTTTATGAAATAAAAGTTATTATCATAGGCATTAAAAGGTCAATGAAACACAACAATTATCAATCCGTTGAATTTCCACACACCAAAAAAGGGAAATATGAAAGAAAATTATGTTTGGGCAATGCAAGATTGTCAATTTTCCTGGGTGCTCTTGCATCAGATACATCAGGTAAGTGAAATGTTCCTAAGAGTCATCAAACTCAAGAACATTTGGAGATGCATGGAATGGTGATTCCATGCTTATTTCTGACCCAAATATGCTCCTTGTCCATGGGAGCCTTCCCTCTTCCATTTTTCTCTTCTTCATTAACTTTAGTACTCAAGCCACCTTTCTAACCATCATATGATTTTGAGATGTTTCCTTTTCCTTTACTATGTTGGTGCAACCAATCCAATCTGCTTTCTCCTCTTTAAATCTACCCCTTGAAAGTTTTCACATCAACATGGTTATTACTTTCCCTTTCCTCCATACATTGTTTTTCAACACCACAAAAAACAATGAAATTTGATTATTTTACTTGCTTCTCCTTCTTTGGAGGATTTAACACATACTTTTGTCCATCTTTTCAGACAGTGTACACATTCTTTCTACCATCATAAATGGCCTTCTTCTCAAATTTTCATGGTCATCCCAACAACACATGACAAGCACTCATGGGCATTACATCACATAATACTTTATCCCTATAAGACCCAATCTAAAAATTAATCAAACACTGCTCATTCAAAGTCATCTCATATTCCTTTTGCAATCAAGAATCTTTGTATGTACTAGGGTGCTTACATAGTTTCAAACCTAGCTTTTCTACCATATCCTCAGAAACTAGGTTATCTATACTACCACTATCTACTATAACTTTGCAACACTTACCTCCAGCCTTGCACATATTTCGGAAGAGACACCTTCTTTGAGATGGTTCCTCCTTATATGCTTTCAGATTTACTAGCACTCTCCTCATCTTTAGGGATTCACCTTCTTCAGGTTCTTCACCTTTTGAGGATGCATCACTTTCCTCATCCTCTTGTACCAAGTGGATTCTTGTTGCACTCTTCATGTGTCCTTGTATTTGTGGACACTCATAAGCATGATGACCAACTTCTCCACTCTCGAAACATTTACCGAGGAACTCTCTACTGCTGCTACCACGTCCTCTTGTTGGAAACTCTTTTTCTTTGGTGCTTTTCCCAACTTCCTTACTCCATTTGGGATTTTCTTCCTCTTCAATTTTCTTGCCTCTATTGTTGCTTGCTTTTCCTTTCTCTACTACAATTATTCCACATTCTAGAATTATTCATTTTCCTTTTCATTAACTTTTCCTCAGCCTTAATCGCATATTGGTATGCTTCTTCCATCGAGGTGATCATCAACATACTCATTTCATATTGAATATTAAATTGTAAACCATTCACATACCAAGCTATCTTTTCCCTATCAATTTCATGCCTCCCCGATCAAATGATGAGCTTGTAGAGCTCTGTGTAATCCTTTACACTCATCTCTCCTTGCTTCAAATTCTACAACCTTTTGAATAACTCCATTTCATAATCCCAAGGTATAAATTTTTTCTTCAACCTAGTCACCATCTCATTCCATTTGGTTATTTTGGGCTCTCCATTCATTACTCTTTCTCTCTATAATTCTCTCCACCATAACGCAACAAGCCCTTCTAATTTTTTTGAGCGAATTTTACCCTCTATAGATCTCTAACTTCTTCCAATTCGAAGTACTCTTCTATTGGAACACAAAAATCTATTGAGAGGGGGGATGAATCACTAGATAAATTAAAACTAATTCCTTTTAGCCCTTTATGCAGATTTACTAAAAAGTAGAGAGATAAACATACACACACACAAAAGCCTATAACACATAATATATGTGGAAAAACCAAGATGAGAAAAACCACAGTGAGAAATGCTACTAGGATCTACTGTCCTAATCCAGCTTCACAATGCAAATGTTTTGTTACAATGTTTAAGGGCACCAACCCTAAGGAGACACCAATCCCCTGGTTTTAGGATCACCAACTCTCTACATTGAGCACCAATTGAGTTATTTGATGGCACCAACCAATCAGATTTATAATGACAAATAAATGATTCAAATTTTCTCTAGTTCTATGTTAAAAGTTTGATCTGTGATTGCTCAATCTTTGCTCTACAACTATGCAACCATTCTCTTTGTTGTTATTGTTGCAATCTCAACAATACATATCTCTACACATCTCTTCTCTTCTTTGTTTTGCACTCTCCCTTTATCTACTCTACACCTCGAATACTAACCCTTGACGGTGTTCTACTTATTGTTTTGGGTTTCACTCTATCTCAGCATGTGCATTCTCTATCCACTGCTCTATCTCTCTCTCACTTACACTGCAAAATGCATGACCCACCACACTTGGATGATTCAGATTTTCCTCTCTTCTCATTTCTTCATTGACAATCAAAACCCTACCTCGCACCATGCACCACTGTCTAGATTAATTACATATTTAAATGTTACAATATGGAAACTTCTATTAGGGTTCCTTCACTTGTTATCTTCTTCAAGAATCCACCAGTTCATTGAGCCATTCGCCATCATCAAAATTCAAATCTGATTCATAGGATATTACTAAGTATGGTGGTATGCAAAACCCTAACCCTAGAAAACATTAAATGCATTATCCTAATTATGTGATCTGATTCTAATCTTGATCACCTTTACAAGTTGTTTTGTTGCTCTGCAAATCATATCAGTAGTCTAATGGTCATTGGGGCAGTTGAACCAATTAATTTTGTTCACCGCGTTGGCTACCAAACCTAACCCTCATTCACATTGTCATAGTCATTGTAGGTCTTTAACTTTGAATTCAGGTTGTTGATCTTATGTCTTCACACCATGATCCACTGTCTCTCCTTTCATCTTGGCACCTTTAAAACATCACCATTAGATTTATCTCCTTTTCAATTGGTGTCGTTGATCTCCTTCACTTTGTATTCAAACCCATCACATTTACTTAGTGTATCATGGATTTTCCTAGGACACTGACCTCCAAATTCACAATGTGAAGAAGTGCATTGACATTCGTCTGATCACCGCCTGATGACCTCGGTCGTTAAACTCCCATTGCTTCATCTTTTCCTATTGCAACTTTGTTTGTGAGTAAAAAGAGGTAATTTCAATGCAAAGGATCAATGTGATGCACTAATACTTTCCATTTGTCACACATGACACTTGTCCACCTTATCACTCCATCGAATTTCTAAAGAGAGAACCCACACATATCTTCATCACAACCCTCCAATGTATTGTTGAAAGCTTCATAGCTTGAAGAGGTGAAAATGCAATGTGAATGCACTACACGATGTAATCCCAACTTGCCACTTATACTCATTGTCATCATACTCCACTATCTTTTTTCTCATTGCTTCATCACTAAAAGCCTTCCTTCATTTTTCTTCACAACAACAATGTGAAGCAATGATGCAATGAACACCGAATATTTCTTCATTATTCCTCAATCGTCAATCTTTCCTTATCACATATCGATATTTTTCTTTGGCCGAAGTAGATACAAATCATGATGCATATAACACATGCATAGATGTTCACCATTGAAAAACTCCATTGCATATCATGTGAGGACTTCCTTTTATCTACATCACAACAATGATGCCAAATGATAGTGTGATGTCTTTCCACACTTCCTTTGACATCACATTCCACTCGCAGAGCCTACCTTTAACTGGTCCCATTGGACACTTTTCCTTAGCCCGTTATGTCATTGGGCTAAACTAGGACCCACCAAACATGTCGCAGGCTAGCGATCATTGTCCAATCTACCAAATTTGATCTTTTTCATTGACTAAACTTCATCACATATCGCCCAATGCATGGGTAGATGTAAACTCTGAAGCGCGATGCAAAGGACCTATGTGACAACCGTTGAATCTTCAACCATGAACGTGCACCGTCAAATCTTCAGTGTGGGCACATCACACATAGTAGTTAAGACTTGGTTGTTATGATTGCAAACAATGATGTGAAGGGTTTGTGTGTGCAATGATGTGAAGGGTTTGTGTGATGCACACACAAACCATCAACTTGAAGCAACTAAACTCAATGGATTAAGTGACGACTTAAGCAATTGGGAACCACCTATATAGAGTCAACGATAAATTAGAAACCCTGTTCAATTTCCATGATTGTAAACCTTAGGGTTTATCACCAAACCCTATTTTTGGCGAAGAGCACAAATAATTCATTTCTAATAACATTCCACCATCACTGATCATGCAAGCCACACCAATTGAATCTTCTCAAAAAATACATGTCAAATATGACTCTAGTTTTCCCTCGTGACATTTGGAAGCAACCTTTGCAAAATAGTGACAATATTTCATGTCAACATTGAAACTTTTTGAGCAACTTTACAATAATTGCAAAACATGCTCCTTACTCCATCAACCTACACCAATACTTCCAGAATCAGATCCACTACATCTTTTCTCTCTCCATTGACATCAATGACAACCAAATTGCCAACATCTTCCAGCTCTCCTATCCAATCAATTAGCTCTTTTGGATTTAATGTTCCAAAAAAAATTCACACATCCATCTTATTGTTCTTCACAATTCACGAAAGAGCTCTAAAAAATATTTCTTTCCCAACATCCTCTTGTTGTTCATCCTCTCTTCCTTGCTCTTCCAATTCACTTTCTTCTTCACTCGTGGTGTCTCTTGTGATTCCAATAGATATTCTCACCTCATTTCTTATATCATTTCTTATATCCTCTCTTATCATCTCACAAAATCGCTCCAATACCTCTTCTATCTCGGGCATTCCTCTTTGAGGTGGCATCTTGGAAGTTTTCAACAAACCTCACACTTCGCCCTACTCTCCACAACAATCCTCTCAATTTTTTCACCCACAAGTCCTGGTGTAGACTGCCTCACAATTAATGCTATGTCTACACACTCAAGACCACCTGCTCTAATAACAATTAATGTAGGCACACAAAACCTCTTTTACACCATTGAATTGACAACTTTATTTGTCATTCAATTATCAATATTTATGCTCAAAAAAACAATTTTAAATTCAATCCCCTAAATCTTCACCAACAAATCATTTACAATGTATCAATCATATATCTAAAAATTCAAATTTACAATCCAAATTTAAATCAGTTAAACTTGGATGATTTTTCCTTACAATCGACAATTCAAATTTGCCTTCATTCTGCCACACACATACATTCATCCTCCAATATCTTGGTTCTTTCAATGAATCAGGAACTCTCCACGGTTGGCTTATTGTTGTTTGTATTTCAAGTTGCATTTCATATGAAGTGCCCCCTCTAACTGTATGCAACCCAATTTAATTCTACCAACATTAATTTAATTTTTTGGTTTGCAATCTCTAAGTCCATGGTGGGTGAAATTCTACTCTTGCCCATCCCTTTGTTCCATTGGCAATCTTTTATCCCCTTTTCCACTCGCTACCTATCTTCACTAAAGTTGATCATTCATGTTTTACTATGATATCTCCCTTAAGCATCACATACCTCTATCACTTCTCCCTTCCTGGCGTCGCCCTCTCTTCTTCTAATTTGTATTATTTCAATTGGAAAAACCTGACCTAGGCTCGTTCTCTCATCTCTTGTCAATGTGTCCTATCTTATCAAACATACTTTCTTCCCCTCCCTTAATTACCTAAGCACAAGACACGTCTAGTTTTTTTTTTTTTAAATCTCTTTTTCGTCCCTTTGGCCGTAACCCCTTCCCAATTTGCAATATATATTATTTTTGTCTCATCTTTTCAAAAGTGCAAGCGCTAGGAATTCATGCATATTGCATTTAAATATTTATTTCAAACAACAAAAATTATGCTCAAATTTGTATTTTAATCGTTAGTCAGTTAATTTAATTGTTAAAGTTTCTAAAATAAAATTTATTATCATAGGCGTTAAAAGGTGAATGAAACAAAACAATTATCAATCTGATGATCTCTATGTGATTGGATTTATCATGCAACCTTGTATTCTTTGCGATTGTGACACATCTTTGATTAAATAATTTTCTTCTTTTTATTTTTTTTGTTCTCTCTCTAACGTAGGTGCACAAAACCTCTTGTACACCATTGAATTAACAAATTTGTTTGTCATGTTCAATTATCAACATTTATGCTTAATTCAAAGAAACAATTTTAAATTTAACCCCCTAAATCTTCATAAGCAAAGCATTTTCAATGTATCAATCATATATTTGGTAATTCAAATTTACAATCCAAGTTTAAATCAAATTAAACTCGGGTGATTTTTTCCTTACAATCTGCAATTCAAAGTTGCCTTCCTTCTACCATACACATCTATTCATCCACCAATATCTTGGTTCTTCCAATGAATCATGACCCCCCTATTGTTGGCTTATTGTTGTGTGTATTCCAAGTTGCATTTCATATGAAGTCCCCCCCTCTAACTGTATTCAACCCAGTTTAATTCTGCCAACATTAATTTTATTATTTGGTCTGCAATCTCCAAGTCCATGGTGGCTGAAATTCTACACCTGCTTGCCCCTTTGTTCCATTGGTGGTTTCTTATCCCCTTTTCCACTCGCTTCCTATCTTCACTAAAGTTGTTCACCCAAGTTTTACTATGCTATCTCCCTCAAGCGTAACATACCTTTGTTACTTATCCCTTCCCGACGTCGCCCCCTCTACTTCTAATTTATGTTCTTTCAATTGGAAAAACTTGACCTAGGCCCACGCTCTCATCTCTTGTCAATGTTGCCTATCTTATCCAGCATACTTTCTTCCCCTCCCTTAATTTTTTTTGCACAAGCCAAGTTTGGTTTTTTTTTAAAAGCTCTTTTTCTTCTCTATGGCCGCGACCCCTTCCTAGTTTTCAATATAATTTTTTTTTGTCTTTTCTTTTCAAATTCTATCCGTTCATATGATACAACTATTTTGCATATGACCTTTTTCTAGAAGTGCAAGGGTTGGACACTCATGCATATTGCATTTAAATATTTATTTCAAACAAAAGAAATCATGCTCAAATTTGTATTTTAATCATTAACTAGGTAATTTAATTGTCATAGATTTCAAAATAAAAGTTATTATCATAGGCCAATAAAACACAACAATTATCAATCCGTTGAATTTCCACACACGCCAAAAATGAGAAATATGAAAGCAAAATATTTTTGAACAATGTAAGACTGCCAATTTGCCCAGGTGCTCCTGCATCACTCCCTTTCTTCCTTTGTCATTCTCTCATTTGTTCTTTTACTTTCTTGCTTTGTTTCTTTATTTTTAATAATTTCTTCCTCTCATTTTTTATTTTTCTCCTTTTTGATCTCCCTTTACTTCTTTTTCTCTCATACTTTACTTTCTATTACAATTTTTCATTTTTTGGTTAATCTCCTTCACCATCTATTTATATGTTTTTTTGTCTCATTTCTTTTTTTTTATACGTAAATATTATATTTTATATAAATATAAAAGTTACAGTACATTTCGTTTCAATGGGCCTGATACAAACATTTTCCCAAGCACATACCAAAATTCCACCACCATTCCAACCCCTATCCCAAACTACAGGACTACCTTCGACACAACATCCCACCCAGTACATGTGTCTATGATTGAGGCCAAGCATTACATTGCAAATCCTGTCAAAACAACAAAAACAAACCAGATCTTGCCTTGAGTTAACTTCACCGCTACATACCATCTTTGAAGCCGTAGCACCCAAAAAACAAAACCACGTCTTCACTACCTTCATTCCATCAGAATCTCCTCCTCCTGGAGGTACTCCTTGAATCGCCCCTTCTAGCCATCTTTTGAAACCACCTCCAGATACTTTTTTGAGGAAATCAATACCTTTCCTCACCCATGCCATGTACTCACGAAGCTCCTCTCCCTTCACGTCTAGGAGAAAGGGATACCTCTTCACCTGGATGTTAGCAAGCAGCACCCACCTCATGTCCCTCAGATGTGGGATGCCAACCCCCAGCTCTGCCATGATAATCACCTCCTCGACCCCACCCAACAAATACACCATCACAAGCTTCCTTGTCATGAGAAGCACCTCCACCTTTGGCAGCTCCAAATTGAGGAGTGCAACAAAAAACTGTGATGTGATGTCGACATTGGTTCTGTATCTCTCATTAGAGGTCATAAACTCCTTGCCCAAGCCCAATTCAACCACTCCTAGCACTCCATCATCACCAAAAACCTCATTCACCACCCTTGCTCACTGACACTAGAAATAATGAGGAAGAATGAATGATCAACACCCTATCACAACCACATCTTATTGCGTTTTGATCATGCCAACCTGCCAAGGGAATTAAATTACCACCGCCCTTCCCAATTCCTAGGACACCCTACTCTAGGGCAATGCCTATGCAACCCCAAAAGGGACTTGATTTTAATTCAAGTCTAAAATCAAGTCCCTTTTGGGGGATGCATAGCCAATTCCCTACTCTAGTCACACATCATCTTTGATGTGTGTTTAAGTCACCGTTCTTTTTCCACAATCCATGTACCGCATTAACTTGTCAATACTTTATGTCCCAATCTGACATAGCGGCACATGTCCCAAGCTCTGCTAAGTTGTCGCGAGGAAAGAATTAACTCAGTTCTTTTTTTAACCCCTTATATATGTTTATTTATTTTAGCACCAATTTTAATTACCTTTCAATATTTATTTCTACATCTTTACCCCCTCCCCCCTCTTGCTTTGGCATTATTTGCTTCTTTTCTTCTCTCTCTTGCTTTGTTCATTTTTATTTTCTCTCTTTCTAATTGTCTCTCT
>CM021103.1:577638390-577674743 GCA_007115665.2 Sequoiadendron giganteum
TCTCTCTCTCTCTCTCTCTCTCTCTCTCTCTCTCTCTCTCTCTCTCTCTCTCTCTCTCTCTCTCTCTCTCTCTCTCTCTCTCTCTCTCTCTCTCTCTCTCTCTCTCTCTTATTGCTGTTTTTTCTACTTTCTTATTCATTAAGTGTATTTGTTTTCAATCCCTTGCCATGACTATCTTCGTTTCTTTGTATAAATTTTCCTTGTTTTTCTTTATCATTGTAATTCCTTTCTTACTGGACCATGGATCATAGACACTAGCATTTGGATGTTGGATTTTGTATCTTTGATCTTTGACATTTGGTACAAAATCCCTAGAGACATCAATTGCGAGAATAGATCTTAATCTATAGAATTTAGACAATAAAATGTAGAATATGCATATTACATCATAAATCTTAGAACTTGGACCTTATGCTTTGGGAACACAAATCTAGAACCTTAACCCTTAAGATCTTAGAACTTAGATCCTAGCCCCAAAATCTTAAAATTTGGACCCATAAACATTGAAATGGTGGGTTGTTGACCCTGACCAAGAAACTCTTATCCTGAAACACTTTGTCGTCCAATCTTAGAATTTGGAGTTTTCTCTTCAATGTTTTTTCCTCTTATCTATTTTACTCTTAGTTTCATTATTTTTATTTTTCATTCTATCTCTCTTTCTCATTTTTCTACCATCGTGTTCTCTTTCTAATTTTTTTTTCTTCTCTCTATTATCATTTGAGAATGCTTCATTTCAATCACTCTCGATTGCTATCTATAATTCTCTCTTATATTTTCCCTTGATTTTGTTTTACTTTCTTTTATTTCTCTCCTTTTGGACAACAAATCATGGTCCATAGACAATGAGTGTTGGGTCTTGGATCATTTATCCTTGATACTAGACCCATAAACTTGTTGACATTAAGTCTACTACATGTTGGATCCTAGAATTTAGATTATAACATTTAGAACTTGGACATTATCCTCTTGGCACATGACTTCAAAACTTGGAGCCCAAAAATCTCACAATTTAGATCTTATACTTTAGAACCTAAGATTTACGTAGATAGACCTTAGGCTTATGGATGATTGACCTTGATTAAGAAATGCTTACCCTTTACCCTCAACTCTTAGATTGGGAACCCTAGAGTTGTGGAATATGGACCCTAGACCAAGAAATATTTACCCTATATTATGAACCCTTGAACCCATACCTTGGGATGTATGCTTCTATATTGTAGAACCTACACCCTAAACTTGTGGATTGTGGATGCTAGATAAAAAATGACACTGTAACATCAATCCTAGACCCTATACCTTAAATATTTAACCCTTGACACTAGAGTATGTACGTTGGATTGTTGGGACCTAGTCATTGAATCATAGACCCCAAACTTTGTATCCTCAACCCTTGATCCTTGACTTTGGACCCTAAGACCCCTAAATCACTTGACCTTGGTCAGTGGATCTCAAGCCTTGAAATTTAGACTCTAGAATGTAGAACAAGGACCTAGATGTTACTTGGAACCAAACCTTAAGCTCTGAATATGTGATCTTAAAATTTGGAGCCTACATTTAGGAACTTGGATTCTAGATCCTTAAACATCAACTTTGGACTCTTTGATGGTGTCATGGCCATTCATGGCCAATCCGATTAGGTATCACAAATAGAACCCTCAATTGAATCTTCTATCATAGTATTCTTTGCCTTCCAAACATTTGCAAGCCCCCTCACAAGGGTAGGTATGCACTTTAAAATTAAGTTTAAAAGAATGTATATTCATCAAATTAATCATTGTTTTCTTGGTCTTCAATTAATTATCATATGATCACTTGCATGCCACCATCCAAGACCTAATTGATTCCTAGAGTTCCTTAAATTATACAGAGAAACAAAGATAGTAATTGGCAAGGGATTGAAAATAAATACACTTAAAGAATTTAAGAGAGAAGAAAAGAAAAATAAACAATAAATAACATAGAAGAAAAACAAGAGAGAGATAACAAAAATAAAAAGAGAAATAAAAAACATGTAAAGGGAAAGGGCATATAAAAAGATAAAAAGGAGAACAATTGAAAGTTATAAAAATGAGAGAGATAGAGCGACAACAAAAATAAATAAATAAAAAGAATATGAAAATGAATGAATGAAAATAGTGAAGGAGAAAAAGAGAGGAGATATTAAAATAGAAAAATCGTCAAATTAATCATTTGTTTTATTGGTCTTCAATTAATTATCACATGATCACTAGCATGTCACCATCCAAGACCTAATCAATTCTTAAAGTTCCTTAAAGAATCGCCATGGATCACAGACACTAGACTTTGGATGTTGGAATTTGTATCCTTGTTCTTTGACATTTGATACAAGATCCCTAGAGACATCAATTGTGAGAATAGATCTTAGTCTATAGAATTTACACAATAAAATGTAGAATATGCATGTTACATCATAAATCCTAGAACTTGGATCTTATGCTTTGGGAACACAAATCTAGAACCTTAACCCTCAAGATCTTAGAACTTAGATCCTAGACCCCAAAAACATAAACTTTGGACCCATAGACATTGAAAAGGTGGGCTATTGACCTTGATCAAGAAACATTTATCCAGAAACACTCTGTCGCCCAACCTTAGAATTTGGAGTTTTCACTTCTATGTTTTTTCCTCGTATAGAGCTTCCTCTTAGTTTTATTATTTTTATTTTTCATTCTATCTCTCTCTTTCTCTTTTTTCTACCATCCTGTTCTCTTTCTAATTTTTTTTTCTTCTCTCTATTATCATTTGAGAATGCTTCATTTCAATCACTCAGGATTGCTATCTATAATTCTCTCTTATATTTTCCCTTGATTTTGTTTTACTTTGTTTCTTTTATTTCTCTCCTTTTGGACAACAAATCATGGTATACAAACTATCATTGTTGGGTCTTGGATCCTTTAGCCTTGATATTAGACCCGTAAACCTGTTGACATTAGGTCCACTACATGTTGGGTCCTAGAATTTAGATTATGACATTTAGAACTTTGACATTATGCTCTTGGCACATGACTTCAAAACTTGGGGCCCAAAAATCTCACACTTTAGATCTTATACTTTAGAACCTAATATGTACACACATAAACCTTAGGCTTGTGGACAATTGACCTTGATCAAGAAACGTTTACCCGTTACCCTCAACTCTTAGATTGGGAACCCTAGAGTTGTGGAATATGGACCCTAGACCAAGAAATATTTACCTTATATTTCTTTTTTGTCATAAATTATTTCTTTTTTTCTTGTTATTTTTGTATATTTGTCTCTTTCTATCTATTTATTTGTCATTTGCTTTCTTGTTTTCTCATTTTCTCATATCATCTCTCTAGTTTTCTTATTTGAAAAAAATATATCTCTAAGTTTGTCATCACCTCTCTCTACTTTCTATGTCATTTTTCTATATTTTTTTGATCTTTGTAATTTCTCTATTTCCTTATATGTCTATGTCTCTACTTCTATTTCTTGGATTTCATCTTTTTTCTTTTTAATTATCTTATCTCATTTTAAAAAAAAATTCTATCTTTCATTTGTTCTCTCTACTATTTCTTTCTCTTATTTTCTCCTTATTTCTATTTTTTTTCTCATTCTTTGTATTTTATCTCTATCTCTCTTCCTCTTACACAATTGCTTCCTATGTATCTAATGTATTTGGTTATTTCCTTCCCTTAGTGTTGTTTATTTTTTGTTTTTATTACTTTATTTTTTATATTTTTTTTCTCTTGATAAACTTTACTATTTTTTTAATTTTTAATTTTTCTCTTTTTCCTTCATTTCATTTTTCATTTTTATTTTTTCTCATTTCTTCACTTTTATCAAGTTTTTATTTACTTTTCATTGAATTTATATATCTTTTTTATTTTGTCCTTCCATTTTTCTCAGTTTTTTTCTCAGTCATGTCTATCTTTATGACTCTTTTCTTTCTTGTTTTTTCTCATTTTTATCCTTTCAATTTTTTTTAATACTCCTATCTTATTGTCTAGGGGTATTTCTTTCTTTTTAGTCCTCTTCATTGATATCTATATTTCTCTATTTCTTCTTTCCTTCAATTTTTATCCCTTTGTAGATGGGATGGACCCTAGACTCATTGGTTGTTAACCCTAGATTGGGAAATATTTAGTCTACAGTCTAAACACTTAGACCTTGGACAACAAAAACCTAGAACCTGTGCCTTGAAAATATAGACCCTAGACTTAGAAATAATTACTATGTGCCTTTACCTTAAATTCATGGACCGAAGAATGTAGGTCTAAGATACTAAAGTTTTGACCCCAAATACTATAACATGGACATTGAATCCCAATAACTTGAGCCTTGAACCTTAGAGCTTAGAGATTAGAACTTTGATATTGTACCTTGGATCCTCATTCCACTCGACCTTAGAACCTATAATTTACATGCTAAAATATTGAACATAAACTTATATGCTAAATCTTTGTAATTGGATGCTACATCCTACATGTTTTACCCTAATAGTTGGATCTTAGACCAAAATTTATAGGTCATGGATCCTTGACCAAGAAACTTTTTATCTTTTAGAGTGAACCCTCAAACCTTAGATTTATGCTCCCTTGGACACTAGACCCGGTTCTATAGCATTGTGCACCCTCAACAAAGAAATATATACCATATATTGACAATCTTTTAATTGTGGGTATTAGACCCCATCCCTAGAGCCTTAACTATACCCTCGGGACCCAGATCATGAACACTTGATCTTAGGGCATAGATAATGCTAATTCAATCTTAGACATTAGAACGTGCACCCTCAACCCTTGACCCTTCATCCTTGGACTTGGACACAAAACCTCATAGAATATTATAGCTTGAACACTTAGTCTTGTAACATGTCCCTATCCTCAATTGAGAGCTAATTTCAAACTGGAGGGAAACAATGTTTTTAAACACTAATTTGAATTTAATAAATAATAATAATAATAATAATTTTTAAATAATAATAAACAAAATAAGTTTAAATTATTAAATAATAATATTTAAATTTATTTAAAACTTTAGCTGACCCAGTTGGGTGGGCGCCAAAGTATCCATATAAATATTATTAGTTTTGCTAAAGTTGGTATCATCGAAGCTGGACACATATGCTGGCGAGTCTACGAGAGACAAAAATCTTCGTGGATCACTTCAAGGTGGGAGGGACCCCCTCGCCTTGAAGCTGTGTGTTTCTCCTTTGAAATCTTCTGCCATCGCTATCCTACTCATTTGCTATATCCACAAGTGGAGGCGACATTGGAGTCAACAATAGGGGACTTAGCCATTGTACCATTCACAATCTGAAGAAGCATACAGGACTTAAGGAATCACCAAGGATCATTGCACGCAACGCGCCATTGCAAGGGCACATATAACGTCTTCTATCAGGCACTTGAAGATTATAATCACTCCATATAGTGAGGAGGTCTATTATGGATATATTACAATTGGTACGTTGGTTGGGTATCTCTTTGATCAACAATGTGTCTGGGCGTGAATGGTTCATATCACCACAAGACTCCTGGTTCGTGTTCATCTGCGCAACATGACTACTATGCTCCTATTCAACAATTTGTGTATTGCCATTACTGCTATGTAGTTCCATCTAGAAGTGAATATGTATTTATGCACACGTAACTATTATCGCCTTCAATGCTTATTACTGTCTTGAGTTCTCTTTGGATCGGGTGATGACATCGGGTGCACTCATTTAATTATGCTATTTGTTGTCTTCTATGGGAATTGATTTTGTTTGGGTTTCATTCATAAAATCTGTGGGATCGAACTCCTGAGGGTGAAAGACCTATACAGTAAAGTCTCATTTATGAAATCTACTTTCATTTCCATGGAGCGCAAAGAAATAGATTTTCGTTCTTTATTTGGGCTTGGCATCTTACAGTGGTATCAAAGTCAAGTTTCCTGCTAGCTTGAGGGTATTTTATGCATTTGAGCCAAAGGGATCAGTGTACTATTGAGAGGGAAAGGAAGAAAGCATAAGATGTGACATCTAGAATAGGAGGTATAGGCAAGAAGATGTCTAATAAGGGTGATCAATGAGACAATTTCTTGAGGAAAATGACTCATACCTCAAAAGTAGGAACAAACAATGCAGATGATGAACATGTTGATGTAGACCATGAATAATATGAATAACACCCTTAGATCTGCACCAAATAATGGTCCAAAAGGTAGTCATTCTAATCAGAATGGACTTGAAATTCAGAGTAGTAGGGCTACCTGGCCCACATAACCATCATTCTTGCCCAAAAAAGGACCCATAAATGAAGAAGAGAAAATGAATCATGCTAGAGGTGATGTAAATTCAAGCATAGATGCCTATGCGCAACTTGATTCAAATGTGAGGAGTCAAATCTCATTTATACAATTTCACAATGCAAGGAGTGGATCGAAAGGGAGACAAGAAATACACTATTCCAATAGAGATTTGTAGCATAGAGTGAGCAAGTTGACTCTCCCAACTTTTGGTGGTTCGAGGAAGGTTATGACATGAGCTTGGGTACAACAGCTTGATATATACTTTTCACTCAACTCAATGGTTGAAGATGAAGCAGTCAAGTTTTCCATTCTACATTTGGAAGGTGTAGCTCATGAATGATGGCATCATGGCATCATGACACAAGGGTTTAATCTTGTTACTACATATGTTGATTTCACACAAAAGCTCATAGAAAGGTTTGATAGAAGAGATCCAGAGGTATACTTAAGGGAATTGACACGACTAAGGAAACATGTGATAGTGGATGATTATGTTGTAGAATTTGAAAGGCTTGTTGTTATGGTTCCAGATGTGACAGATAGGAGACTCATGTTCTTGTTCATTGAAGGGTTATTAAAGTCTTTCAATGTTTGGTGAGGGCTTTAGAACCGATGTCTTTGGAGGAGGCTATTCAAAGAGCCTTAAGCCCTGAGGACTTCACCATGAAGAATAAACTTATGCTCAAGAATGCACCAATAGGGAAACAAAAAAAGCCACCACACAAGATCACTCCCTAATCGACGAATCTACCACTAAGGTCTAATGAGATGGAGGCGTCTAAGAACAAGCTCCAAAGGAAAAAAATTATGCTTCAATTGTAAGGAGCCTTGGGCACCAAGTCACAATTGTTTGGGGAAAGGAAACATCCACTATATTGAGGTAGTCTCTAATAATGACACTGAGGAAGGAGAAGGTGATCCAGAGGATGTTGCTAATGAGGATGTGCATGTGGAGACATTGCAGGGAGGACGTTCGAGGGCACTCTTGCAACACTTTCAAGAGCACCCAGATATCATTCTCTTCGTATTAGAGGGGACATACAAGGATAAAAGATAACGATATTAATAAATAGTGGAGCCACCCATAATTTCATTGATGAGGGGCTAGTGACCAAGATGGGTCTAAGAATTGAAGACTTTGAGGGGTTTGATCTATTAGTTGTAGGAGGTTACACTCTTTCATGCACTTGTCGGATTTAGCAGCTGGAGTTGATCCTAAGGGGACATCGGGTGCAAGATGAATTCTACGTGGTAACCATCGATGAGACTGATTTGGTTTTGGGAGTGCAATGGTTTCACTCGCTTGGGGAATAGACAACCAACCACCAAACCAAGGATTTGAAGTTCAAATCTAATGGGAAAGAGGTCATCCTTCAAGCTCTCTCCAAGGTGGGTCCTAAGGAAGCTTCAACCAAGAAGATGGAGAGGTTGTGGGGAGGAGCATAGGTCTTTGTGCATCTAAAATCGAAATTGCTTGAGGACAAGCATCATCTGAGTGGGGAGGACTATCATGTCCATGTCCTCGATTGGGAGCTAATTTCAAATTGGAGGGAAACAATGTTTTTAAACAGTAATATGAATTTAATAAATATTTAAAATAATATTAAATTAATAATAATATTAATAAATCTTAAATAATAATAAACAAAATAAATTTAAATTATTAAATAATAATATTTAAATTTATTTAAAACTTTGGCCGACCTAGTTTGGTGGGTGCCAAAGTATCCATATAAATGTTATTAGTTTTGTTGAAGTTGGTATCATCGAAGTTGGATGCATATGCTGGTGAGTCTACGAGAGATGAAAATCTTCGTGGATCACTTTAGGATGGGATGAACCCCCTCCCCTTGAAGCTGTGTGTTTCTTCTTTGAAATCTTTTGTCATCGTTGTCCTAATTGTTTGCTATATTCACAAGTGGAGGCGATACTAGAATCAACAACATGGGACTTAGCTATTGCACCATTCACAATCTGAAGAAGCATACATGACTTGAGGAATCGCCAGGGACTCATTATGAGAAATGTGCCACTACAAGGGCACATATAACATCTTCTATCAAGTGCTTGAAGATTGCAATCGCTCCATCTAGTGAGGAGGTCTATTCTAAATACATTGCAATTGGTACATTGGTTGGGTGTCTCTTTGATCAACGACGTGCCTGGGCGTGAATGGTTCATATCACTGCAGGGACTCTTGGTTCGTGTTCATTTGTGCATCAATAGGGCTACTATCACCCTATCAGGCAAGTTGCATATTGCTATTACTGCTATGTAATTCCGTCTAGAAGTGAAAATTTGTATTTATGTGCACATAGCTATTATTGCCTTCAACGCCTCTTATTGTACTAAGTTCTTTATGGATTGGGTGATGACATCGGGTGTGCCCATTTAATTATGCCATCTATTGTCTTCTAGGGGCATTGATTTTGTTTGGGTTCCATTCATAAAAATTTGTGGGATCGAACTCCTTTGGGTGAAAGACCTATATAGTAAGGTCTCATTTATGAAATCTACTTTTATTTTTGTGTAATATTTAAGTTTGAGTGCAAAGAAATATATTTTTGTTCTTTATCTAGGCTTGACATCTTACATCTTGGTCCTTATAATTTGGACTGTAAAATGTAGATGATGGACCCTATAGATCAAATCCTTCAACAAATATATAAAATATAGAGTAGATAAAACATCATAAAACTATGTTTTGCATACAAATGATATAAATGAAATATGCATCAAATCTAGCCTAGATCAAACCAAATACATGCAAACCTCAGAAATATCAAGTGTAGTATAAAGATGTGTTGATAGCTTGGATGTCATTGCTCATGAAACCAATAGCATGATGGTGTGGTCAAGATGATTCAATAACAATAACATAGGATTGAATGATGCAAATGGGAAGGAAGGCCTCCCATTTATAAAAATTCCATGAGAGAAATTAAGGGCCAAGATGCATTGAGTGATGGATGACAAGGATTGATTGAGGATTAAGTTTTGGATTAAATTTGTTGTCATGTGACAAGTGTCACATGAGGGATAAGGGCTATTTTAGGATTAGGGCAACATTCTTATGTGGATGGTTAGGATTAAGAGGTGAGATATTAAATGAAGGGATGGTATGGAAAGTTAGTTTGACTTTTGGCAAGGTGTCTAGGTTCAATACATCTAGACAAGGAGTTAGACATGTGAAGGGGATATTTAACACATGAGTACAAATTTAGATTGTGATCCATGTGAATGAATATAATGGTTAGGATTAAATGGATAAAGATTGAGGAATAAAGGGAGTTGAATATTAGAGGAAAATGTAATGGGGATTATTTAGCCTAAATTAATTAATTAATTTAGTTGGAGGATTTGGGATAAGGCTAGAATTAATTAAATAAATATAAAATTAATTTAACCAAAAGTGAGGGATACGGGAAAAGGTTAAATTAATTAAATAAATAATAAATATTTATCTAATTAAATATTAGGATAGGTGAAGTCAAGTTTGGCTAGGTTAAGGTCACATTTCAATTGTCTACAAACTCTATAGAAATTGTTGGTTGTAATTGAAAGGGAATCATACCACCTCCTACTATTGGGCACTAGTATGATCTCCATAAGAACTCATGAAAATTTGCAACAAACTTGTTTATTTGAGTTTCTTAATAGGTTAAAACTTCCTTGTGTTGTTGCTTCCCTTGGTGATCTTATTGTTTGGGTATTGTGATGCATAATGACCAAACTTATGATAAATAAAACACTTGAATTTACTCAAGTCTTGGGTTTTGAGGATGAATACTCATCCTTTGTCTTACCCTTGTTGTTCCTTTTTCCTTTGTTTACCTTCATTTATCTTAAGAGGGCCAAATTGTCATCATCACCTTTCTTTCTAGCTTTTGACTCCATTCAAGTTTCATGTTGAATAGAATCATCCCATAATATTTCAAAAGAAAGAAGATTCTCTCAGGCGCAAATGCCCTTGACAAAAGCTTGTCATGAAGATGGGAAACCATTTAATAAAAAATTCACAAGCTTTGTATCTTCAACCTTCTCCTTGACCATTGGAAGAAGTTCATGAAGTTGGGTGACCTTCATTGAGTAATTGGTAACAATTTTTGATTTAGTCATCTCCATGGATCCAAGTTTGTTTTGCAATATCATTTTCCTATTTATGTATCAAACATCTCCTTGGTTGCTTTATTTTTTGCTAAATGAGGAACTAAATAGTCTTTTACCACATCTAGGATTATCCAAATGGCCTTTATGAAACATCTCCTTGGTTTTTTTCTTCACATGAGCTACCAACTATAACGCATTAGTAGGTATACACACCACATGCTTAACAATTTCCCAAAGATCATTTCCCTCCAATAGCAAAGTGATCTTAAGTTTCAAAGGAAAGAAATTTAATGCACCATCTACTTTATCCTCAAATTTGATGCTACCTAATGCCATTAAAATACTATTTTCATTTTAAAAAATAAACTCCCAATTAAAAAACAAACAAACTACATTTATAATTTTTCTTTTTGAGAATACTTGTTACAAATCTCTAACCACATGGTTTGATGAAATCATAGCTATTGATATAAACCATAACCGACATTTTTAACCCTTCAAAAATTACCTAGAAATATTTTACAATTTCCATTGTAACCTCTGCAAAACTGTAGAGAAAATTGTCCAATTTGGGCATTGAAATTCTTTTAAAAGCTTTGGTATTTTAGGATTTTCCAAGGAAAAATAAAATAGTTGGATTATTCTTCATGAACCAACCTGTGATTCTTGACTAGCTTTGGTTATAATTTCTTTCAAATAAAACTTCCAATCATGCAAACATCCATCCACAAATCCCTTAGTTATTAGTTGTTATTTAACCATGAAACCATTTTGATTTTAAGGTAAAAAGGGAATGAATTCTATTTTAAAAACACTGCATCAATTTTATTATCATTTTCCCTTGGTCTTCACAAGACTTGGCTTCATGATTTTCCTTCACTCTTCTGGGTCTAATGCCATGTTAAATTTCTAACCCTGGGAGACTATTGTCTTAGTGTTTGTCTAATTAGTTACCTCAAATCAAATTATTAACAAAAAAAAGTAAATTTATAAACACTGCAACATCCACACAAAAATTAAAATGATAAATTATAAAAGAATTTAACACAAATACAAATAAAATTTACACCTTCAAATCAATGTTGCATTTTTTTGAAAAACTTACAAGGAAACCTCTAGCTCCCCCCCTCTTCTTAGCAAGGAAGGAATTATGCTTCAATCCAAGTTTCTTTATGAAAACTTTAAACTTCCTTTTGCTAAGTGCTTGGTTAGAATATCAATGATGTGTTGATACGTGGAGATGTAATAGAGCTTCACTAGTCCCTTTTGTAGTGTCCCTCCAGTTGCTACTACTTGTTTCAATTTGTTTATGTTTGGTTGCTAGCTGTTTTAGCTATTTTTTGGATACTGTGCTACTTTATTTCAGTTATGACACAGATACTATGTTAGTTTTTATACTTTGTTGATGATATATTAGATACATTGTGATCATCTGATTATGTTTGTATGGTGACATTATGATAGACATTATGTGTGTTATGGTTTTATGTTGTTTCAAAGCATTAGTGTGTTTATGATGATGTATATGATGTTGGTTATGATGTAGTACTGTATGTTAGTCTTGGTGAAGGAGACAGTGTAGCATTACTCACTCGTGAGTACCCTGTTACGCTGCAACTCTCTTTTATGGTGTGATTGTCGAGTTATATAGATATGTTTGACAATGTTGTTTAATGCAGTTTGTAGGTACTGGGCATCGACTCCACCTGCTTTGTCAGGTTTGAGCGTGCCATGACCCAATGGAAACATGTTTCAGAGATAATGTCAGGTCCTTCCACTTTGGCCATCATTCCTTTATATGAAGAGTATTCATTTGTCACTTGTTGTTGTTTGTTGTTCGGTTCCGTCGTGTCGTTTGTGTTTCGTCATGATTGGAAATTAATTATTTAATGAGTTAAATGGTGTATTTGATAAGTTATTTGTTTTAGTGTAATGTTATTTAAATGTTAAATTAAAATATTTACGTTTAGATAATTTTATAATTAAAATTTGATTATTGTTTTAAAAGGGTTTGATTAATTGAATTAATTAAATAGAATATTTAAATAAATGTTATTATTAATTTTGAATAATAGATATTTATTAATTCTAATGTGCAAATTTAAATGTCTAAAAAGTAGATAATATTAAAGAGTTCATTTTCAACAAATTATGATAAATATCTGAAATCTTGATTCAAAATGAGAGAGTGTTATCTTGAGTAATTGTTTAATTAGAACTATTTGTTCAATTTTGTTTGCATGATGACAGTTAGTTAAGCTCTGTGATTGTGAGTTAATTGAAAATTAATTAAAAGCATTGGTTATGCAAAAATTGTGAATGACAATTGATTTTTGGGTTTTTTTGGGGAAAAAAAAGTTTTTTCACGACAGTTTTTAGGGAAGAGCTTCTTCTCTGTGGTTTTGGTAAAAAAAATTTGAAGACAATGTATTCGAAGGATTTGTGCATTTCGGAAGGAATAGAGTTTTTAGAATTCCTGATTCTTGCTTCAATCTACATCGATTTCGAGCAAAGATTCCAGGTTATTTTCTTGTTTTGTTTTTTCTTGAATAGTAACTTCTGAATGCCTTTTATGGTATTTGATTTTTCCTTGTGGTTGACATTGCTTGCTGAATACTCTGCACAAACACCTGAAATGAAATTGTAGATTGATTAGTATTGAACTAATCAAAGTGAAATTTTAGAGAAACGATAGCACCATCAAACGAATTACCCTATTTATGTAGACTCTGAATTGTAAAACTATTTGTTCTATGGTATTTTGCCTAACCTTCATTCTTTTGTGCACGATATCTATTGAACATGTTAGTTTCAAACTTCTTTGTTGCTTGACTTCGCCTGTAGGGTTTAGTCGTTTGTACCTAAAACTTGATGTGCTTTAAATCCTTGAATTTAAAAGAGGATTGCCTTAATTTTAAAGTCGGCTAGTAGTTGCATTAAATCGACATCTGGAACATACTATATTATTCTCATTTTTGTAGCAACCTGCATGAAGTTGTTTTAATCTTCCTTCGCGGTTTTGTGGTTTCTCATTCCATCGATTTATGAGCTCTCTTGAAACTGAGAAACTATTCTTATTTTAAGAATTCCCTCAACTCGTTGGTTTGTTGTCCTCTTAATGTTGGTTGCATGAAATGAAACCGTAATATTATTCTTTTTTTTTTGTAGAATTCCATCTCAGTGGATGGTATGGATGAGTCATGCCCATCTCTTACATCTAAGCCCGGTGGCCAATATTCTTGCAATTACCTCATTCTTTTGCTATGCTAGTGTTGTGCACAACCAATAACCTTGTGTTTTCCTCAACCTTTGCTTTGCAAGTCTTGTTTGGTGATGCCAACATTTCTCACTTTAGTTATCTCCTATTTGATAGCTCGTAGGATTGTCTTGATGATGCCTGAATTCTCCTTCTCCATGTCTTTGTTGATGTGAGTTATTTTGGATATAGTCAATCGTTTTTAGCAACTGGTTTTTCTTTTAGGGGCTTTTACCTGTATGGTTCATGTTTATCGTTTTGTTGAGTACACAACCAACACATCTTTTGGCATTCAACGTTTTGCAGAATTCTCGATGCATTGTATCGATGAATCTTTATGTATATGTATACGTGTGTGAGTTTGAGGATAGGTGCTAGTTATCACAAGAATACGTTATACTATTGAAGCAGCAGATCACTGCCAATATTGTTATGTTATGCTTATGTCCAGGCTGAGAATATCTTTATTATTAACTCAACTCTTGCATGTTTACCTTTTGCATGGTGTGATAACTGCCTATTCCTTGTCAGCATATATCTTCACTTAATTGATTACTATTTGCATGGCGTGAGCACTATCATTGTAAATAACTGTGTATAGGGTTATGTAAATGTTGCAAGATTCTTTAATTTAGGTATTGTAAATAATTTATTCTTAAGAATTGAATTGTACAATTGTTTCTAATGTATTTATGGATATATATACACAAGTATATATATAGATTTTTATATATATATATATATATATGTATTAGGAATGCTAGATTCTTATATGGTTGGTTAATGAATGTAAAGAATTTATACTATTGTTAATGAAGAATGATCTTTGTTTGATTTTGTTTAAATTGAAAAAATATAAGACATTTAATTATGTCAATAAATGATTGTTTATGAACTTTTAGATCATGATGTTTTGAAGGATGTTTATATTGAGTAATAATATATTGGTTAATGATTATAGAGTGTACTTTTGTGTTATGAGTTTTTAAATCTTCTAGAGGTTAGGAAAGAAAATTTGAATTGTTAAGCTTATTGTGTTTGTACTTTATTGTTCAAATTTCAATGATTTAATTGGGACTTAGCCATGCACGATATGTTATTACATTGGAGGTATTTGAAAGTTATATGGTCTATGACATGATTGAGAGGTGTACGTTCATGGTTTTGCTTTATGTGCATGATGACTATCCTATGTATTTGTCAATAAGTTATGTTATTGTATGTAGGAAGAGTGGCTTGCGATAGGGGTCAGAACCCTAAGAGGTAACCAGTGCAACCTATTAGGAGTTTATAATTCAGTGAAAACCTTAATAAATGTATTAGGGGTTGGATAGTGTTCATTAAATAATTTAGATAATTGATTGCCTTGCCTTATACCTTAGTGCTTGTATAGATTAAGGATAGGTTGAGATGGCTTGGAATGGCATGATCATCTACTTTATCTTTTTGAAAGGTAGTTCGATTCCAAATGAGTTTGTTTAGGGGTCGGGAATAGGTAGAGATTGCCAGGGTAACTCGATACGAGGGTCGGTAGTCTAAGAAGATTCACCAGGGTAACCTAAAGTAACTATGTGATGACACTCTTATCCTAATGCATGTTATGTGGTCTCTTATGTAGAGTTACCTTTTGTTATGTTGTTGCCTCTGGGAGCTTTGTTTGTGATATTGTGGTTTTGATATTGTTATGTCATTATGTGTACGTCGAGCCATGTGATGTTATGTTTTGTCTTTATGTTTTTTCGTCTTTGTGGACTTGATATTATCTCCTAGTACAGGGGGTGGACTTTCGAGTACCACATGGTTGGGAGGAACATGCTCTATCCTCCATTGGGTTCCCTTGTAGGTGTTGTAGTACGTGGATGATGTTGTTCTTATGAAAGCTTCCCGATTTTTCATTGTTCGATGAGTTGGACGCTGAGCGTGCTTGTGAACAAGGGTGACAGATGTGTTATGATCATCATCTATATTGTATATATTCCTGATGTGTATATGAGACCATATTGTGATGATTCATGATGTAACGAGATGTATTATAATCTCACTTGATCTAACTGAATATGTAACTTGACTTCATTATAATTATGTAATTGGATTATTCATTACTGATATAATATATATATCCTTATGTTTTATGTCTATGGGTTAATGGTGAGATGTTCTTACTTATGAATCTTGAAGTAGCGTTGTCACAAAACCTTAAGAATGTATGTGTAGATGTTTACTTTGTACTCATGTTGTAATCGAATGTCTTAAAAAAAAAATTGTTTGGTTATTTAGTTACTTTGTATGTTGTTCTCTAGGTGCCATGGCGGGGCATTACACCTTTTGAATATTGTCTTGAATGAGGTGAGATCATCTCTATGTGCTTGGATTTTTCATGAAACCTTGTATTGTTTGATAGTATGACACACCTTAATTGCTTTAATTTCAAGTGAATACCATTTACTGGTATTCATAGGGTGTTCCTGTATAAATCTTCAAGATCGTATGCATTGTTAGCCTTGCATTTAGAGATTTGGAAGGGACCCTTCCATAAGGAATCAAATTTGGTGTGTTGGCTTGAATTCTTAGCTCATTCATCAAACTTGAGGAATAGACTCTCCTCCCTGAAACCTAGGTCGGAGGGCTTCTTGTCAAACCAGTGCTTGACTACCCGCTGGTGCTTTATCATGGCATCAAACACATTCTCTCTCTTCTCTTGGAGGCTTAACACCTTAGCAAGCCTCACTTCCATCTTTCCATTCTCTTCAATCTCTAAAGACTTTAACAATTGTAGCGCTGGTATCTCCATTAAAATGGGTAGGACCACCTCCTTCTCATATACCAACTCGTAGGGAGAAGCCTTTAGGATTTGCTTCAAGATAATGTAGTATAACCATAAGACTTCATGTAGATGCATGTGCCATTCTTTTTGGTACTCTGACCCGGTGTGTTTGATTAGATTGATCAGGCTTTTGTTTGTAGATTCTGCTAGTTCGTTCCCTTACGGGTAATAATTTGACGAAGTCTTTAGGTAGAATCCATGCTTGAGAGCGAAATTGGACATCTTAGACCCCTCAAAGGCTTAGGCATTATTTGAGATGATGGTCTTTGGGGATTTGAACCTCATCACCAGTTCTTCAAGGAAGTTGATGATCTCGACCTCGGTGACATTTTTAAGAGGGGTCGCCTCTGTCCATCTGATGAAATAATCGGTGGTCATCAAGATCCACTTATGTCCCCAGTTGGAGATGAGATTGATCATCTCGATGAAATCCAACCCCCATTATGTGAAGGGATCCTCTACCACAATCAGGTTTAAGGGCATAGCAGAGTTTTTTTGCTTGCCAACGAAAAACTAGCATTGGGAGCACTTCTTTACTAGGTTGTGAGCTTCGAAGAATAAAGTGAGCCAATAATATCCTGCTCGCATGATTTTTAACACAGTGGTTTTGGTAGAGAAATGCCCACATTCTAGGCTACTATGGAATTCGCCTAGGACTCTCTCAGCCTACACCTTATCCACGTAGTAGAGGACTCCATCGTTATTCCTCTTGAATAAGAGTCCTTCAATAAGCACATATCTAATGCCTTGAAGCCTATAGTATCTCCTCTTGTGTATTGGAAAATCTAGGGGTATTGGTTGGTCTGCATGAATCTTGTCTGATCAGCCACCCAAGACTCATCTGATTCGAATTGGTTTGCAAAGACCTGGTCGACTTCTTCAGCACCTGCCTCGGGGTCAAGCTCTTGGGTGAGATACTCGCATAGACCTCTTCCTCTGACCAAATTTGTTGGCCATATATCAACATCGTACTCTAGGATCTTAGTGATCTAGTTGGCTCTTTTCTCAATGATTTCACCTTTTGTGTTATACTCCCTTATGCTGGGATGAGCGATGAGGACCATAATTTTATTGGCTGCAACCAAGTGTCAAAATATTTTGAGGCTTTTGACTATGACAAAGGCCTTCTTTTCTACAAAATTATATTTGGTTAGGTATATCTTCAAAGCTCTTGAATGGAAGGAAAACAAAATTATATTTGGTTTCGTATCCCTTTAAAGTTCTTAAATGGAAGGTGATGGGGTGTTACCCACTTCCCTCCTTGTCCTTCTGTGTGAGCATAGAGGCTATGCTATGTTGGCTGCTATAGACATACAACATACAATCTTTTGAAAAGTCTGGGTTAGCTAACACCGAAGTTGTGGAGATGACTACCTTGATTTTCTTGAAGGAAAGTTTTCCTTCCTAAGTCCATTTGCATGTTAAGCCTTTCTTTAACATTAACATGATAGGTCTCGCAATGCTTGGGAAATCTGAGATGAATCTGCTAATGAAGTTAATCTTCCCCAAGAAAGACTGTAATCCCTTTTGATTAACAGTTAGCAGTAATTCTACTATAGCCTTCACCCTTTCGGGGTCAATGGCTATCCCTTCCTTGGATACCACAAAGCTAAGCAACTTGCCTTATGGTACTCTGAATACACATTTCTTGGGATTCAAAGAAATTGCAAACTGTTGACACTTTTGAAAGACCGTTTCTAAGTGATCAAAATGATCACCCTTAGATTTTGGAAATATGGTTAGGTTATCTAGATAGATAAGGATGATCTTGTTGATCAAACCCTTAAATGCAATGTCCATCACATGTCGAATATTCTGATTGATATAATTGTTGATCTTGAGTGTCGGTTCATTGATTTCAAGTCCCTTTGTGAGAAACACTTAGCTGATTTAGAGGCCAAAGTATTGGATACAAATTCAGATATTAAGAAAATTCTCCATGCTTGTCATATTTTTGTGAAGAATAGTGTGAATTCTTTGGAGGTCTTGTTTCACAAGATCAGTGAGCTTAGAGAGGACCAGTTGTATTTTTTTGAGATGATGGAGAAGGAGCAAGTGGCTAAAGGTAAAAGGAAAAAAGGGAGCAAAGGCTGAAGTTAAAGGCCCTGCTACTAGAGGGCTGGGTGATTGGAGGAAATCATTTGAGGATGAGAAAAAAGAATTACTGGACATGATAGGGCTCCACAGGAACCAAGAACTTGATGCAGGAGCATCCATGGTGTACTGGCAATCGTGTGTCACCAAAAATATTTTATTTTTCTTTGTTTAATTTCAATAATGGCCAAGGTTGGGAAGAGTCGTGGGGTTTCAAGTTTTCTGAACCTATGTCGTGGGGTTTTGGAGTTTCATAACCTCCCGACTTGGCGATCCCTTTGTTGTCGGCATGTTGTAGGTTTTCAAAACTTTGCAACCTCTGACAAAAGGTTTTGAAGTTCATATTTTTGGAAACTTAGCGATATGGCGATAAGTAAGTGGGACTCGATGAGGTAAGGATGACGTGCATTGATGTAATATTAGAGATTAAACAAGGTTGATCGAATGGTGCACGATTTATGAATGGTGGGACCTACAAAGGCAACATATGTAGTTAGTGGAACATGATGTCACAATGATAGGTAGCAATGAATGATTTCATCAAGGCCATAAGTAATGGTGTATGATCAATGGTTACGATCAAGAAGATCCAATGGTGCCCGTCAGTTTTGCGGAGTTTTTGGTGGATCTCGATTAAGTCCCATGGGGTCAGCGGAGAATAGTGGAGAATAATCCACGATGGATGAATGATGACCATCAATGAAGTTGGTGGGACCAGTTAGTGGAAGGTGACGTCAATGGTGTATACGTGGTAGCATCCTGCATACCCCACTTAGAATTTTGTGGGGCCTGATCAAGACTCGTGGGGCTAGCAGGGAACACTGAAGATTGATCGATGTTGATCGAACGGTGGTGTTTTAAAGTTGTGCTGATAAACGGAGAGCCCGAGGATCATCATGCAAATAGAGAGGATCGATGGCCCAATTGCAAAGAAAAGATTTACAATGACTACGATAGTATGAATAAGGGTTTTGACTGAAAACTGACATGGAGGGAAGAATGAATGGGTCCAACTATGCCAATGATTGATTTAAATGAAGATTTGATTTTTTAAGCGGTGACACAATTTGCAAAATATTTGAAAATCGAATTAAATCAAACGAGGAGGAGAATGCATTGAATGGATATCTAATTCTAGAGTTTGGTAGAGAATGAATGAAGGAGAATTTAGGGTAAAAAAAAGAGGTTGGGTGGCTCGATGCAAGAGAGGATGGGCGACTCAATGCAAGAGAGGAAGATCTAGAAAAATATATCTTAATTAAGAGCGAGACCGTGAAGGTAGGTGGCTCGAGGGAAAAGATTGAAGGAGATCTAAATGATGGGATTTAGGAGGGAGACTAGCATACCCAAAGGCTATTGGGAAATGGCACCAGGTTGTTGAAGCCAAGTTGGTTGTAGGTGTGCATGTGAGATTGTAGAGGAGCCATGAGCTTCAAATATTTGTAATCGTTTGCATGTTTGAAGATAATATAAGTTGTAGATTTTCCCTTCCTATTTTTGTGTTTGCAACCTTTTCATATTGAGTTTTGTGAGGTTTTGTGATCATATTTGAAGGGAGAGTCTCCCTTTTCATCAGTGGTATAAGAGCCAGGTTATCTTGAGCCTGTAAACATAGCACCAAAGAGAGGCAGTTTGCAGCAGGACCTATGAGTTGTGTGTGAAGATCAAAATACCTCCAAGAATTGTCAACCATGGTAGAGGTAGAGGCAGAGGTGCTAGAGGAAGAGACCCTAGAGATGAAATTAGAACCCTTAGAAGGAAAATGGTAACTATGCAGGAAGAGCTTCACAAGAAATAAGTGCATAGAGAAATAAGTGATAGTGAAGATGAAACAGAAGAGGAACAAGAAGAGGAAGGACCAGAAAAAATGGATCCTGGAGAAGTTAGATTGTTGAAGGAAATATCAAGCATTGGAAAGAGATCAAAAATGGAGGTTTCAACCTTTAATAGAAGTTTAAACCTAGAAGAGTTGATAGACTGGATCAATGATATGGAAGATGTTTTCGAATTTGAAGAGATTAAAGACCCTCATAGAGTAAGGTTTGCAAAAACGAAGTTAAAGGCCATGCAAGCATTTGGTGGAAAGAAGATCAACTTCAAAGAGGAAGACAAGGGAAAGACAAAATTTCCAGATGGAAAAGAATGGTGGAAAAAATGAAAAGACAATTCATCCCAGTAGATTATGAGTTGGAGCTGCTCAAAAAGATGATGAACTTGAGACAAGGAACGAGGATGGTGAAAGAATACACTGAAGAATTTCTTAACGCCCTAATTCAAACAAGACTTTCTGAAGCAAATAAGGAGAAGGTAGCTCATTATATTAATAGGTTGAAACCTTGCATTCAAGAAGAGTTGGAATTGGTGAGAATGACCACCATGGAGGATGCCTATCAATTTTCATCGAAAGTTGAAGAAAGACTAAACAAAAAATTCAAAAGTAAACAAAGATGAAGAGATTGTGGCAGAAGAACCAGAGGAAGAAGTTATGATGGAAATCAAAAAATTCATAAATTTGGAGACTAAGGCAATAACAAAAATCAAAAATCAGAAAATTATCACCCTCACAGAGATCAAAATCCAAGAGGTAGAGGAAGATCGAGTAGAGGATTCAGAAGAGGTGGCTTTCATGGAATCTATTTTTGATGTGGTGAAGAGGGGCATAGAGCTTATGAATTCCCTCACAATCAATAAAGACCTAATAGAAGACCTGAAAATCAGAATAGAGCAGCAAATATGAACAAGGAGGATGCACGCTCATCATACTTTGAAGAATCAGAAGGAGGTGAAGCCTTGATGACAAGAAGAACATTGCTGAATGAAGAAGATGAACCAATTCAAAGAAAGATCATTTAAGACAAGATGCAAATGTGAAGGGAAATCTTGTAATGTCATCATAGATAGTGGAAGCATAGAGAACTTGGTATTCGAGGAAATGGTGAGAAAATTGAAGCTAGAAAGGTGGAAGCACTCGAAACCGTACCGAATTTCATGGGTACAAGATCATCAAAAACTTTTGATAAGCGAACAATGTTTCGTAAAATTTAAGATAGGAGGTTATCTTGATGAAATATTGTGTGATATAATTCCTATGGATGCATGTCATATTTTGTTAGGAAGGCCTTGGCAGTATGATAGGAAGGCAATGCACTATGGTTGTGCTAATACATATACTGTAGTGAAGGATGGTGTGAAGCATAAATTGAAACCTTTGAAAGAAGATTTGGCTCAAGTTTGTGGTAATGCAAGAGTATGTTTAGTTTATTCAAGGAAATTCTTAGATGGTTTGAAGCATGAGGAAGTTTGTTTTGCTTTGATTCCTAAGTCTGACTGTGGAAAGTGTTCCTGTGGAAGTTGCAGATTTGTTCCAAGAATTTCTAGAAATTGTTTCAAACAATGTACTTGAGGGACTGCCACCCATTAGGAGGATAAGTCATCAAATTTATCTAATACTAGGAGCAAGTTTTCTTAACAAAATGGCCAATAAAATACCTCCAATTGAGAGTGAAGAGTTGAACAAGCAAGTTCAAGAACTATTGCGGAAAGACTTGATTTGAGAGAGCCTAAGCCCATGTGTAGTGCCTGCTATTTTGGCATCAAATAAAGGAGGAGAATGGAGGATGTGCAAAGATTCAAGGGCTATCAACAATATCACCATAAAATATAAATTTCCATTACCCAGAATGGATGATATCATGGACTGTTTAAGTGGAGAAAAATACTTCACCAAGATTGACTTGAAGAGTGGTTACCATCAAATACGAATCCAAGAAGGTGATGAGTGGAAGACAACTTTCAAGACCAAGGAAGGTTTGTATGAATGGTTAGTCATGCCTTTTGGACTAACCAATGCTCCTAGTACATTTTTTGAGATTGATGAATGAGGTATTGAAAGAGTTTCTGGGTAGATTTTTTATTGTTTATCTAGATGATATATTGATTTTTAGTAAGACACTAGAGGAGCATTTGTTGCATATCATATTTGTTTTTGAAAAGTTGAAGGAAGAAAATTTGCTCATTAACTTGAAAAAGAGCAACTTTATGAAGAGAGAATTGGTATACTTGGGTTTCGTTGTTTCAGAAGGTCTCAAGATGGACCCAGAAAAGGTGAAAGCTATTTTAGAATGGCCTCCACCTAGAAGTGCTACCGAGGTGAGATCATTTCATGGTTTGGAAAGTTTTTATAGAAAGTTTATCAAAGGTTTCAGTAGTATTTGTGCACCACTAACTGAGACCATGAGAGGAGATAAAAGAGATTTTAGATGGACTCCAGGAGCAACAAGAAGCTTTGATTTGTTGAAAGCAAAAAGTGATTGAACAACCTATTTTAGCACTTCCAGATTTCAACAAGGTGTTCCAAGTTGATTGTGATTCAAGTTGTAAATCTATTGGATTTGTACTAAGTCAAGAAGGTAAACCCATTGCTTATTTTAGTGAGAAGTTAAATTACTCCAAATGAAAATATTTAATGTATGATCAAGAATTTTATGCTATTGTACAAGCATTAAAAAAGTGGAGACACTATCTTTTACCTAAGGAGTTTGTTTTATTTACTGATCACCAAGCACTTCAGTATTTGAGTAGTCAAGGGAAGCTAAATCAAAGGCATATGAAGTGGGTAGAGTTCTTGCAAAGTTATACTTTTGTTTTGAAACTGTGTCACCAAAAAGTGTAGCCTTTGACACTTTTTCACTCATTTGGGCCTTTTCCCTTGGATTTTGGCCTTGTTTTGCCTTGATCTGGCCTTGAACGTTTGCAAATCAACAACAATCTAACAGTCTTTTACAAAGGTGTTGTGAAGTGTTGTAACACACCTCACTTTTCTAAGACCTTTTCAACACAATTCACCTAAACAACCCCTTTTTACCCCTTTTCAAGCCTTGTGCCAAAGTGCTGTAAAATATTATAATGTATTTTCGCACTTTCCTAGGCTTGTCCTCAACAAATTAACCTTTTATTATGTTAGATTGGTCTCTTAATCTACTTTTAGGCCCGAATTAAGTGTGTTTTGGGAGGCAAGCCTGATAATCATCATTTAACATCATTTGATTCCCGACCACCACTTGAATTTGTCCAAGTGGATTAGGTCACCACCTTGGGCGACCTAGTCCCTTTTGGCATAAAAATCAAAGTTAAATAAAAAACCTAACGAGAATTTTCCCCCAAAACCCTAAGGTCAGCCTATCATATGTCATTTTTAGGAAATTAGGGCATATCTTGTATAAATAAGGATTTTCATCTTCATTTCACCCCCCCTAAGATCATTTTCATCCTCACAAGCACTCTTGCACTCAAGCTTCTCAAGCAAGCATTGAAACACAAGGCACTTCAAATAAACCTCCATTGGAGCTGGTTCTTGCATGTTGCAGACTTCAACAACAAAGGATTTGGTGAGTTTTTTTACTTGCTTTACTATTCAATAATCTCTTCCTTTCATTTCATCTCATTTTGGTTTGATTACCATCAATGGGGTTTGACTGAGGCAAACCCCTATTCTCTAACCCTAACATTTTCCTTGTATTTGCATGTGTTTTGCAGGTTGTATGAAGATTTGCAAAGGAATAACATGTTGAAAAGGGTGCCATCATTCCACTTGATGGGACATTTAAAATTTGTCAAAATTTTGCCTAAATTGGGCATGACTGGTTACTTTTAACAGTGATGAGGTTTGATATTTTGGGTAAAGGGTTTTTGATCACTCATGATAGATTGATTAAAACCCTCACGTTATATTTCAAAGTTGACTTGCTATGGAGGGTTACCGGTCACTCAAGTTATCTAACTGAGCCTTTCCTTCGTGCTCTTAACGGGCCCTTTTTACCCAACCTATCGATCTCTTATTTGCCACTTGGGCTTAAATGCTTATGTTGTCGAAGGTTTTTTCCAATCGGCCCCACCAGTATATTCTATGAGTTTTATGTAGCTTGGTGAACCGTCCGATCACGAGTTTTTATTTGGACTGTTTCTCGCAAACCTCGCAAGTTTTCCTGCTAATGTCACTAAAGTGGTGCGAGGTGTGTGAGATGCCGCCATCTGTCTTATACGAAGGAGTGGAGCCTTTTCCCGAGGTGCCAACAATGACAAGTGGGCATCATTTCACCTGTGGGAATTTAATGACGGGGATTAATGATGATCGTCCCTCATAGGCCTCGTACGATCAGAGTAAATATTCCAAACGTACCGTGAGGTTTGCGAAAAGGTGATACGTGGCCTGGCTCTTGAAACAACGGGGCTAGGTGGGGCCTGCTGCCCGATTGCAACCTCCTGTTTTCATGGGCTGTGATTGGCTGTGGTTTTTCCTAGGCGCTGATGTTGATTTTCAACACTCATTGACTTGATCTGAGTCGTCCGGCTTGCCAAGTCTTTTCCACATCAATAGTTCAAATTCAAAGGGGGTACTATTCATCCGTGTGAAGAATTTTTGCACTCTGTAACTTGTTTCATTAATGGCGCAGGTTTTCTAGTTAATTTTCCTCCAGGTTTCCTTGCGTGCGAGCAATAGCCTCCTGATAAATACAATGATGGGCTATATTCCTGGAATAAATTTGTGGTGGCGATATCAACCACTAATCGTTCGCATGCTTGTGCAAGCATTGGGGCAATTATTATTCCCTACAGTGGATTACTCTATAAATACCTACTGAATTGCTCAGTATTATCATTTCATTTTTTGAGTTGATCTGTTTGCAGGTAGTGGACTTGTTTAATAATTTTTGAGCTACGCATCTTCAATGGACAAGTTTGGGGTGGGCCGAAGTACCAGAGTAGGTGCGAGGAATTCTTGGCGTAAGGAGGAACAATGTGCTCTTGATGCTCTTGAGGCGAGTGCTCGAGGTGCGGGCAAACAATCTGGGCATTGCAGTTCTCCTATCGTACTCTCTTCGAGCTTTGGTGGATAGGGTCTGAGACTGACTCGGACTATCACTGCTATCTTGTAGCCATGACCGAGCTCGTGGGTGTTGATGAAGAGGTCCTTACAGTTTCACCAATAACTGCAATGGCATTGTGTCAAGTTGTTGGGGTTGGTGCTGATGTGGATAGCAAAAGAAAGTGGTTCTGCATCAAACTGAGGCTAGAACCATAAGCAATCGCCTGTACCGGGACCGTGTGTTGACTAAATGATTGCTGGTGTGTGTTGCTCATGGGTGGTGCTTTGATTGGTGGATGTGGACATGCATGTGCATGGCATGCTCTGTTTTGTTTTTTCTCTGACTGGTTACTGGGTGTAACCATTTTTTTAATTCCTCGGATCATATACTGTTTTTCTAATGATGAGGAATATTTTTTTGGGGGTGGTGAATTTGAATTTCATTTTCATTTTTGAATGAAATTCAATTTTGAATTTAACAATGGAGCTCGAGGCTTGTTGCTCTCCTATTCTATAAAGGAGATTTCACGGCTCATTGTTAAGGGTCAGATTTTGGTATCTGAGAGCTTAGTTTTTGTATAGTTAGTTTGTTATTGTAGGTTTTTCTTTGAAGGTATTTGCTGGTATTTTTTGTCTAGGGCAGGAATATTATAAAACAAGCAGGCTCTACTTATGTAATTAAAGATATTGAAGCAATAAATGATAATATGTTAAAACAAATTCTCTCCTGGTTTCATGTCATGAATTATGAATGAGTTTATTAATGACACATTCATTCAGCTTCAATGGTATATTTGAGTGTGTACCTCATTTTCCTGCTTTAACTTAATGAGTTAATTAAACTGCTTAAAATGAGTTACAAATTTATGATATTGTCTTCAGGATTCCTAAGGATTTTGATAACTGAAAGTCTCATAGTGTAAATCACTATGGTGATATGTCCTTGATATCTCTATTATGATTTATATGATTCCCGCCCAATGGATAAAGCATTGGATAGTTTCTTTAGGATCCCTGTTGTGAGAGTATAGGGTTGTAGTTCTAAGCATGGTGGTTTAAAATCTGAACAAATCTAATATATCAAACCTTATCTCTTTGGAGATAAAAATCTTATGTTAATTTTCAGTCCTGTTGCTTTAAGATATTTGTTGTTATTCTTTGGTTTTCCACAACCAGGATCATTTTTATCTAATTATGTTGGTGGGGACTGTATCTATAAGAAGAAGTGTTCTTACCAGGCCATGAAACATTCTTATGAACACACCTAGGAAAACCCTCCTTGGTTTCACAGAGCCAAAAGTGTCGGAGATTTCAGTCTTTGACTGAATCTTGTCAGTTGGCCACTAGCCTTTGTGATTCTTGAATATTGAGGTTGGCTACCTCTTAGAGATTTTCAAAGCCTAGCTGGGAAAATTAAAACACCAACACCACTCAAGTCAACTCAAATCATCAAACCCTAGGTGGAACCAAAAGACAACTTGTAGGCCATTTTATGAAGATTCTGACATGGGTATCTGACAGAAAAGGAAGTGCAAGTGGTGGCCCACAGAATCAGACTTTGAATCTCCCAAAAGTACCAAGAGGACTACGTCGCCATCATTTGTGACCTTGTCCCTGTACCAGGGCTAAAAAAGGGTTTTGACATTTTTGGATTCCCTTTTAGCAAAAACCCACTCCGACATATTTTCCCGACAAAAGGACTAGGTCTCCCATTCTAGCTTAAGTGTCCCTGTGCTGATTTTAGGAAGATTTCAAAACATTCTAGGGCTTCTCTTCTGCAAGCTTCAATCCCCAGGTGCACACTCTTTGCATTTTCCAGTTTCCTTTCAGTTTACATACATTTAGGTCATTTAGTTTAGTTTGCATATAGTTCACATTTTCTTTGTTTACATTCTATAGCTAGTTTAGTTTCATTTCATTTCCAGCATCTAGCCACCCTCATTACACACAACACAACCCTATTCAACCCATACCCTTTGAATGCAATCACCAAAAAGCATATCATTAAGCGAAAAGAGAGTCGTTTCACAATCAAGTGCTCCTAGGTGAGAAACCCTAGGGGCCTAATTGGGGAATCATGTTTCCCTAATAGACCCTTATATCTTTTTGGTGGTTCAAAAACATAGGAGTGGGAAGTCTAATAGGGTTTTTGATGCTTTGAGTAGAAGATAGGGTTTTTTGATTGAAATGCAAGTTGAGGTTGTTTGATTCAATGGGTTGAAGGAGTTGTATGAAGAGGATCCATATTTTGCAGAGGTTTGGAAGGCTTGCCAGGAGCCTATTATAGGTGATAGAACCAAGCGGTTGGATTATTTAGTCCAAGATGGTATGTTATTCAAAGGTAATAAGTTGTGTATTCTTAGGAGTTCAATGAGAGTGAATTTGATTAACGAAAAACATAGTGGAGGACTTGCAGGGCATTTCGGTTTTGATAAAACCATAGCACTGGTTGCAGACAAATGTTACTGGCCTCAGTTGTTGTAAGATATCAAAAAAATTGTGCAAGGTAGTGTTGTGCAGTTTTACACACATGCCCCTCTGAAAGTGGGGACCCTCTCTTGGCCTGCTCTTTTGGGCCTATTTTTGTGGCTTGCCCCTTCTTTGTGCTTATCTTTGAAAATCTTGGGGTTTTGGTCTTTGGTGCTTGCCTTGGTTGGGAGTCCTTGTGTGTTGAGTTCCTAGTGGTTTTGGGGTCTTGCGGATGTCCTCTCTGGGTGGTCTTCTTTTGCCTTTTGTTTTCTCCCTTGTTGTTTTTGTTTGGGTCCTAAGGGTTGGTTTTCTCCTTTAGCTTCCCCTTAATTTCCTTGTTTCCTTTGTTCTATCGGAGGCAGAACCGGGGTGAGACTGAACTTTGAACTTTGGCTAAGTTCTCGGTTCTATTCCCGTTCCTAATCCGGCTCCACCCCCGATGTTCTTTTTTTTTTCTCGCTATTTTGTTTGTCTTCGATCTTGGTTTTGGTTTTCCTCTCTTTGGTTTTCTTCAGTTTGCTTTTCTGTCGTTTTGGCAGGATCGGGATGGATTTTGGCTTTGAACTTTGGCAAAGTTCACGATCCTTTTCCTGTTCCCATTCCACCTCCGCTTCTGCCAGGGTGGGTTTTGTCTCTGCGCCCGCCTGGTTTCTCTTTGGTTCTTTTCCCATTCCTGTTCTGCCTCTGCTTCCGCCAGGGTAGGTTATGTCTCCGCCCTCGCCTGGTTTCTCTTTGGTTCCTGTTCCGTCTTCACCTCCACCTGTCTTGGCTCTCTATTCCTATTATGCTCGTGGCTCCGCCTCTGCCTATCTTTGGTTCTACCTCCGCTTGGGTTTATGCTTGATTTTCTTGCCTTAGGAGTTGTTTTGGACCTGCTTGGATTTTGGTGGTGTATTGGGCATTAATGGTGGCCTGTTTGATTGTAGGTTGGATCGAGTTGGGGTTGCTGGATGTACTTTAAATATTTGGTGTGATTTATGAGTGCAGTCAGGTACACTTTGCGACTATTGTCACGAAACCCACTCTCACACGCAAGGCCAATTTGGTTGGTGGCCATTAATGGTTGGGAGGCGTGATCTAAAGGGGCTCAACCTAGTTTTGTTTGATTTGAGTCATCCATTTTCCCAGCTCTGGTTTGATCGATGGCTCGTGTTTCTCCTAGTATTCGTGCGTGTTGCTATTCGCGCGGGTGTAGCATTGATGGTGAGTGTGGCTTGAGGATCCGTCTTCCTGACTTCGTGCGATCCCAGATTGATTTGATGGGGTTCTTGCTGCATTCATTTCTAAGCGACGGGTTATTACTGGTTACCAGGGCCGATTTGATTGGTGGTCGTGTTTCCTTGTAACCCTGGCTCTGTTTCACATGGGCCTCGTTTTTCTATAAGTATGACACTCTGCCTCATTTGTAAGGGTGCAGCTAGGTTGGGTAAGGTCGGAACTAGTAGACATTAGCAGACTAAGTCAGAGGACTTGTAATCATTAGAGTTAGCAGTAGAGTATCATGTTAGAAGATTAGAAGTTAGTTTTCACATTTTGAGCAAGTGTTGTAACGTACCAGAATTGTTGCTAATATGATGATTTAATACAAAGTGCATACATTGTGTTATGATTGGTGCCTCCTTTGCATTGAAATAATCTTGCATGTTTTCTTGTTCTATCTTTCAAATCGCTTGGAAATGTTTGAATACATCTTAGATTTAGTTAGTAATATTTGTGGTTTAACGCTTGGAGTGTTGTAGCAATCATTGGCTCATACTTTGGGTAGCTTCTTGATTGTGGGAATGTTGTGCAAGTTCAGCTTGTGCCTCATATTCATGTGCTTAGTTCAACTATATATATTCATTTAGTCTCATTGAATGAATTCCTACAGCCTAAAAATATTTAACACCTTAGAAGATTGCACTGTTCTCTGCAAGATTGCAGGTGTAGCTTGAGTCGACCAAAAACTAGTTTAAGGGATTGGTCCATTCCAGGTATTTCATCATTTGCATGGTTAATCTTAGTAGTAGTGTTAACATTAGAACTTATGAAACCCTCATGTTTTGTTGTTTCTTTTATTAAATGGTTAGAACTTGAAGTTAAAGCATCACCATATCTTGAAATCTGATGAGTTTAGAGCTTCCAACATTTTGTATGTAAGACCCCTTGTGATTACCAACATATTCACATTTTATCACTGAGTTTGTTCCACTGTATTATCATAACCTGACACCCATGAGACCTTGGGGTTATCTCTTTATTCATAGAGATCAACCTTTCAAGAGAGATAGGATAACTTTTATTCTGTCTGATTTGGTGCTGTGTAGAAACACCAAACAACAGGATTGGCACTAGAAGGAGGGCCTGAACAAGCAAGTTGGAGCATTTTCTAAATGCCATTTCTCTTGTGAGGCTCAGAAGGAGAACCAGATCTACACCAGAGGAAGAAGAATAGTTTCGAGAATTATCGCCTCCAACCAAGTCAAGAAGGACCAGAAGAAGAGAGGAACCATCATCCAATCCATCATTTCCACCATCCTCACCTCCACCCACTTCATCTGATTCTGATTCTAAGACTGGTTCCATTCCACAACCCCAGCCAATCATTCATCGACCATTACCACCTCCACCAATGGCTTTCTTGGTAAATAACCCATCACCTCTGACATTCAACAACTACAATGTTATGCCCAAGAACCCTAAGCATTTTTTCTCTAAGATTCATACTAATGACCCAAATAGGACAACAAAATAACACACTAGAATATTTCAGACTTGTCTGAGAGATAGAGGGATTAACCATGAGGATGTTGCATGCAGACTCTTCCCCTATTCTCTAGGAGAGGAGGCCTTTTACTGGTATAACCATTTACCTGATGCATCCATCTCTAACTGGGCTGAGCTTGAGGCTGCATTCCTGCTAAAATTTAACATCCCCATTAGTGCTAATGAGCTACATATGCAGTTTACTAGGGTAAAAAGAGAGGTTAATGAACCTATAGGATCATTCAACAATAGGTTCCATCGAGCATACACTAGAATTCAAGCACCTTATGCTGGAAATAAGGACACTGACCTAGAGGTCTAATTCGAAGCCCTTGACAGTCTTACTTCCACCTTCCTTAAGTGGAGAACTAATCCACCAAATACCTTGCTCACTGCATATACAGAGGATGTTAAGGTCAGTACAGACCTAAGGCAACACTTGTCTAAACCTCTACCATCTTTGGGATCGGCTGCTCACCCAAGCCAAGTCCAATCTCTCAACCAGGCTATGACCAATCACATGCCTATCATGAATCCTATTCCACAGTTGCATATGGTCCCTCACTCGGGTCTTCCACTAAACCAAGTCCAACCAATGCCCGGTTTTCCCCATCAAACTGCTAACCATCCCCTCCATTCACAGCCACAAGCTAACTTCCCTACATATTTGTAGAACTCGAAAGTTTTGAATCAGTCTACAGGTTCTAGAGGAGTGTCAGGATACTCCCCAAACACTATGAATCCAATCCCTTACAACAATCCTAATAAAGAAAGGTTAGATGAGCTAACTGAGCAAGTGAAGAAGCTGAACATGGAGGTAACTTATTTGAGGAACCAGGACAATCAACTCCAAGCTAATCAGAAGAGCATGCAATCAAATTATAATAGAGGGCAACACTATGACAAAAATGAGAACTTTGAAAAAGGACAAGGTTCTGGTCAAAACTTTGATAGAAATCAACAAAGTGGACAAGGATTTGAAAGAAGATAGCCACCTAGGTAGAATAGGCCATGGAACACTAGGCCTAACAATGGAGGAGTTCCCACCCCACTAGATCAACCTTCGAATCCGAAGAAACATCCAGGCGGTGTGTACTTGGCAGAGGCCGCTTTGTCTGGATGGTGTAGGCTACATAAGACAAGTCAATACTCCGAGCTTGACTGCCCTGAATTTCAAACTGTTGCTTCCATTTTTCAATATGAAGTTGAAAACAACTCCATCGACCAGGAATCGGTGCCCTCAAATCCCTATGACTCCCTAGTTTTAGTGTTGAATCATGCTCCATTCCCTAGGGATGAAGAGAATGAACCAGAGGAGGAATCAAGCAGCTAGAGTGGAGAGGCTGAACAAGTGCTCAATGAAGATGACATCTCTCAGTTGTTTGATGAAGAAACTGAGGATGGAAATGGCCCATTGGATGAAGAGGAGGTTGGTGTTGAGGAAGTGCAAATGTTTCAACAACCTATCAGAAGGTATGATATGAGGAGAAAGCCCCACAGGAATCCACAAGCTCGAGGGTCGTTCACTACATCTGCCCCTCCACACAATTTTACTACTCCACCAGATCCACATGTCAATAACAATCCATCATACCCTTAGGTGCCAACATAATACCTCACAAAATAAGGACAACCAGATGTTTCCAAAGGAAGCAATGCTGATGCAACAAAGGATATAAAGACTAGTCATTCTAAGGAGGTCCACACTGACATGAATGCGAAACAGTTGGGAGAATATGTCACCGAGAAACTCAGAAAAGTAAAGGTGAGTCTTTCTACTTTTGAGTTATTAAGAGTTCCTGAAATCAGAAATGTAGTCCTAAGGTCCTTTAATTCAAGTATAGCAACACAAGGAATAGCTACCAATGAGGCAATTGCAAGGCCTCCTATTTCACACACACCCAAAGCTCCTAGTCCATCACAATATGGGGATAGGGGTAAAGAAAAAGATAAGAGTCAGGTTGCCCAAGTTGACTCGCAGTTGAGTTTATTCCAAGGCAAAATGGAAATCCCTCTTTTCCTTATTTCCATTCGTATATTTGGCAAAAATCTGCACAATTGCCTATTGGATTCAGGGGCATCCACAAATGTTAAGCCATTTGTTGTCTGTAGAGCTCTTGGTATTACCCCTGTAGCCTCTCAAAAGAAAGTCACCCAATTAGAAAAAACAAAGGTGTATATTGTAGGAGAACTAAATATGATTCCCATGCAAGTTGCCTCAGACCCTAGAGTGCAACAAGTGCTTAATATTCAGGTAGCTGACATTCTTGACACTTATGGTCTGATCTTGGGTAGAGATTTTACCAAGGCACTAAATGGGTACATGTCCATAGATCATTCCCACATGTGGCTACCCTAGAAAGGAGTCCCAAATCAGATCAGAATTGAGAGAGAACCAAGAATGAAGTATGCCATTACTGAATATCAGAATACTTCAAATGAGATACTGGTATCAGAAGTCAGTATGGGGAACTATGTCCTAGCCTCCCCTTCTTCGGACACAAAAGAAATCTTGACGCTACAAGGCTCTTCTGGTGAATCCACATCACAAGCCAGCAGCTCCAAAGTGCAATTTGAACAAACGGAAGAACCTAGTGATCAGGCAAATAGACAACTCAGTTTGTTGGATAACTTCCAAGAGTTTATCCGAAAATGTGTAGAAGATCAGATTCAGCTGGATAGAAATATGAACTTCAAAGAATTGCTTCTCCCTAATTGGTGCCGAGTCCATGATGCTCCTCATTCCGAACTGGAATGTTGCTTGTGTCAAACGATAGTGGAACAGATACAAAGGCACATTAGCACAACCCCAACCGTTGAGTCAAACATACGGATCTTTCAAAATAGTCAAAGGGGAAAGGATCCAAAACCTCCTAAAGAACCTTCGGGCAAAAATGAGGACATAGGTATCCCAAGAAAATTAGGAGCTAATGACTGCTGGACATTAAGGTTTGATGGATCCAAATCCAAACAAGGTGCTAGAGCAGGGCTGGAGCTGACCAGTCCTAAAGGTAAAACCTACTTTGCTGCTCACAGACTCCAATTCCAATGCACTAACAATGTAGCTGAATATGAAGCTCTAGTTCATGGGTTACTAATGGCATTGAGAAAGAAAGTTATAATCCTCCAAGTGTTTGGAGATTCCAAGCTAGTGGTTAGGAAAGTGAGAAAACAATACTCATGTCATGACAGAAGGATGGCCAATTATAGACACAAAATTTGGGATCTTATTGAAGGATTTGATGCCTTCAACATTCAGCTGATACCTCAAAGTAAGAATCAGACTGTTGATTCTCTAGCACAAGCAACAAGTACATTGTAGCCCTTATCACTTTTGGGCTTAAAGAAGTTCACTGTGGAACTTGTTCCAGTACCCTCGGTGCCTGACAATGTCACCAATTTTTAGGTATTCGAAGATGATAAGCATATCCTTGATTTTATCACTAGCTGTGATGTATTTGCTTCTCAAGTAATTGATGAGGTTGAGCCTCAAGAGGCCAAAATTGACCTAGAAGGAGTCCTCAATTTGAAGACTAATACCATCCCAAGAGGCATGGTGCAATTGGAAAGGATCTTTGATTTGGACAGGATCAGAGATCAGGAACAAAAAATGAAAAGGGAATCCCTCAACTGTCAGTGTGAAACATACAACATGGGGACCCAAAGAGATGTCAAGAATGTCTTTATTGGTAAGGTGTGCATTCTGGAGGAGAGGAAAGGAATTATTGACACCTTGCACACATATCAGGATGTGATAGCCTAGAGTTATGATGACTTGAGGACATATGACACTTTGATCATTACACATACTATCCCCCTCAAGTCAAATGTTAAGCCATTCAGACAAAGACAAAGACCAATCAATGCTTTGTTGGAGCCCATTATTCAGAAGGAAGTGCAGAAGCTACTTTCAGCACAAATCATATTTCCAATGAGATATTTAACATAGGTTGCAAACTTGGTTCTAGTCAGAAATAAAAATGGATAAATCAGACTATGTGATAATTTCAGGAACCTGAATAGAGCATCGGAAAAGGATAATTATCCAGTCCCTTCACTGGATGAGGTGCTTCAGGTTGTCAATGGATCTCAGATGATGTCCTATCTGGATGGATACTCTGGATACAATCAAGTCATGGTCCAATATGAAGATAGGCACAAGATTGCCTTCACTACAAAGTGGGGAACCTTTGCTTATCGGAGAATGCCCATTGGATTAATCAATGTTGGAGCTACATTCCAAAGAGCAATGGATATTGCCTTCAATTACATCATTGGCAAGTGCATAATCATCTACATGGATGATTTGACAGTCTTTTCCAAGAAGAGAAGTGATCATGTTTCAGATTTATGCAAAGTATTCTGGAAGTGCAGGGAGTTTGGTATTTCACTTAATCCAAAGAAGTGCATCTTTGGATTCACCGAGGGAAAGTTGTTAGGGCATGTCATTTCAGAACAAGGTATTGCCATTGATCCTAAATGAGTGGAGGCTATAATGAAAATTCAACCCCCTGCAAGCAAGAAAGAAATGAAGTGATTCTTTGGCAAGGTTAACTTTGTTAGGAAATTTATCTCTGGATTTGCAGAAATAATCAAGCCCTTAAATGCCATGTTAAAGCAAGAAGCGAAGGTTGAATGGAATACAGAGGCTAAGGAAGCATTTGCAGAAATCAAGAGAGCTATTGTTGAGGCCCCTATTTTGGTAAGTCTTGATTATGCTAAGCCATTCTACATCTATTTGTTTGCTTCTCATCACTCCTGTGCTGGCTTGTTGACACAAAAGTCTGATCAAGGGAATGAACATCCCATAGCATTCATGAGTGCACCTTTGAAAGATGTCGAACTGAGGTATCCTAGTGTTGAAAAGTAGGCTATGCCTTGATCTAAACTGTGAAGAATTTTAGGCACTATATTCTAAGAAACAAGATCTTTGTCATAGTCCCTAATCCTGCAATCAAGTTGTTGTTAATGCAAAATGAGTTGCGTGAACGTAGAGCCAAGTGGGTGACTATGTTACAAGAATACAATATTTAAATTCAACCCATGAATTTGGTAAGAGGACAAGGACTAACCAAGACAATGGTAGAAATGGGTCCTGACCTTGTTGCCCATCATTATAATCTTGAAGATATTTTTCCGAGAAGTTGGTGTGATGACATTATCTATTACTTGTTGAATTAGAAATGTCCCAAACACCTTAATTCAATGCAAAGGAGAGCTCTACGTTTGAAGCTAGCAGCTTTATGATGAAGGGATTTGTCCTATACAAGAGAAATCATGAAGGTGTCTACCTAAGATGCCTAGGGAAAGAAGAGGCAGGGAGAGTGATGACTGAATTTCATGATAAATATGGCACAGGCCATGGTTCAACACCTTCCACTACAAATCAGATTCTGAGGGAAGGCTATTATTGGCCTACCTTGTTCAAGGACACACATCACCACGTGAGAACTTTCCATATGTGTCAAACTACAACAAGTAGGGAGAGGTGTGCAGTTCTTCCACTTCGGCCTGTCATAGAGGTAAAACCATTTGCACAATCGGGAATGGACTTCATAGGTCCAATCAACCCATCTTCATCTGCAGGCCATAGGTATATTCTTACCATAACTGATTATTTTACTAGGTGGACTGAAGCTCTTTCCTGCAAACAATGCACTTCTGAAATGGTAATTAATTTCATGGAATCATGTATCATCAATCGCTTTGGTTGT